>JAOYMU010000192.1:13174506-13184669 GCA_025802295.1 Psammodynastes pulverulentus | reverse complement strand
CTCCCCCCTTCAAGTTGTCCAAACAAAACCGAACAATAGAATAAAAAAGCAGCCCCTTCTGAGTAGAAACGGGGCAGTGCGGAGTCCCCCCCCCTTCGTGTTTATTTGACAGGTCCTCGCAAAGCAGGCAAGGGAGATGAGGACGCGGGTGCCTGAGCCACCATCGTTACCCATCCTTCCCCTCCCTGCCGCCCCCCACCCACCCTCTTTGGCTGGGACTCTTCTCTTCCACCTTCCCCCACCCCCTCCCCTCAGAGAAGCAGCTTTTGCAACAGAGAGGGCAGGAGGCAGCCAGCAGCAATTTTGCAAGGGCACCCATCTTACCTCGCGCCCGCTCGGACTAGGGGAGCCGCAGCTTCCTCACCAAGCCTTGAGCAACATGCTGGACTGGCTCGTGGCCCTTCTGAGGTCCGAGGAGCTGCGGGTGGGGTGGGGTGGGGTGTGTGTGTGCGGGCATTAATTGCAGGCTGCAAATTGCCGCGAGATGAAATTAAAAGAGCGATTCCAAGAGGCAGGGCGGGGGTGTTCTGGGGCTTTTGCATATGTAAATTGCATTGTGCAGCCCTGGGACACCCCCGACCTCTTGAGCTGTGCCTCGGCCGCCATGTTTTAGGGAGAGCTGGGAGAGTGGGCGGGGAAAGTGAACGGCCGGGCGAGCCGGTTCGGGGGCGTGGCCAGCCAGGGGTCGCCACCGGTTCTGCGACCCAGGCCCAATTTGTGCCACCGGTTCTGCCGAGTAGGGCCAAACCGGCTGAATTTCACCACTGGTTGTAAAGCACTATAAAGCGGTATATAAATCTAAGTGCTTTTGCTATTGCTATGTGATTAATACAGGATCCAATCTGAGTCGGTCACCAGGACCAAAGGTTTATTCTTCCGAGCTTTAGGCTCAAGCTGTAGCACATCATCAGGGAACTTTTCTCTCTCCAGAATATTTGCACTGGGCTGTTCTATACGTCGTATTTGTTTGGTTCCTGGTTGTATGTGGCTTTTAGCTGTTAATTGGAAGGGGGATGTCTGGCTATTAAATCATTAATTGTTGTTTCCTTGTGCCACAGCACAAGTTACACACACACACACACACACTGCTAGTTTCTTTGCTTATATTTAATAAAAAAAATTGTATTTTCACTCAACACTGGGTAAGTGAAATGTACACAAAGTGCACATTGTGTATTTTGGGAACTAAAACATATTTCAGATACAATTATACTAAATATAAATTTTACTTAGTTATAGAATCTAGATTGTTGCTTAATATTGCCAGTAGATGGTGTCAAAAGCACATTACTTTACATTTTCGATGTTGCTATTTAATTATTTAGCTCACTTGCTTGACTTTAGGTTATATCTGATGTTGAATTATGACTTGAGCATGTAAAATTGGTGAAACCTCATGGACCGCTGTTTTGCCTTAAGGCTTGAGCCCAAATGTATTTGCAGAAATATCCTCTGTAAACAGTGTCCAATAGCCCATAAGACTTTCAGTCATGTACAGCCCGGCCCACTTGGAAGGACAAAGTTGTAAAACTGTGGTCCCAAAATATTAGAAATACATGCCAATTTTTTTTTCTTTTTTTTTCTTAACATTGTCAGCCCATTTTTACATCAGAAATATAGTTCTTTCTTTTGTAGATGACAACTAATATCCTCAAGATACAGAATTATTTTGTCTTTCTTGTTGGGCCGACAGAATGCACTTCATGTCTTCTCTTTTGTTGCGTTGCTTAAATTGCCAGTACTGATTTTAATGAGATGCTCTGGCTTATTGAAGAATATATAATTTGCATATAGAAAGGTTTGGGTTCAGCTTCTCATATCTCATGATAGAATGGGAGTTTCTTGAAATTCTGAAGAGGTAGTATGAAGATCATTGGTTTTAAAGAATTTCCTAATTGGACTTCCATGTGATAGTAGTCACAATTATACTTTTAGGAGATTCATTCTAATTTAAACTCTCAAATTCTGTAATATCTTTGAATCTTACTTTATAAATTAGAAATTGGTTTGGTTATTTGAGCTCTGTTAATGGCTTCTTTTTCTCTGAAGAAAAGCTCTTTTAAGTTTCAAATTACTTCTCCACCCACTTCTCAAGATGGAATTCTTAAATAGAATCATACAGACAGGATAATGCTTGTTCGTAAGGTATCAGAGGTTGAAAACGTATCCTGTTTTGCTACATATAAAACATTATTTTTCTGTTAAATTTATAAAAGTCTGTACTTGCTTTAAAACAACCATGGCTGTGAAGGTACTGAACTATGACAAGAATTAATCCATTTTTAATTACACTACTACATTTTTAATAATATTCTTTGATTTCTGCTTCGTGGATTGGTTTTCAACACATAATTATTACAATTCTATTTTTTTTAAATATAAAAACTGCCTCCATCTTTATTAATCCACCCTGCAGTAATGATCATACCATTTGGGACAGCAGAATAAAATATTTCTATTCAGAAGTTCGCTGCAGTATTTTGCTTGGAGTAATGCATGTACAGGGTTTAAAAAAAAACATTTTTAGAATCAAAGGTACCTTGGATGACCTTAATATCAGAGGTGGTATTCAGCCAGTTCTGACAGGCTCTGGAGAACCGGTAGCAGAAATTGTGAGTAGTTCAGAGAACCGGTAAATACCACCTCTGATTGGCCCTGAGCCATATCACGCCTACCAAGCCACGCCCACAGAACCGGTAGTAAAAAAAAATTGAATACCACCCCTGCTTAATATCACCATGGTAGGTGGTATTTTATCATTACAACATTGACTTTACTAATACCTTATTCATAGCTTAAAAAGCACTATATGTCAAACAAATATTTAAATATTAATAATGAAGTCAATTAAATAATTGTCTTTTCATGATACAGTTCGATTGAGAAGGAAATCAAGACGACGCTCACAGTGGGGGAAAGGCATTATTAAAAAGAGAAAAGTGAATAATTTGAAAAAAGATGAAGATGACGCCAAATTTGCAGATGATGAAAATCAAGGGGACGATAGCAAACTCCTGGAAAATGGGGAGCTTGAAGGAAGCATCGACTGCACTGAGGAGAACGGAGAGGAAACCGGAGATCTTTCTCTAACAAACGATGAGTCGTCATGTGATGTCATGGATATACACGGAGAACAGAGACTTGATAATGGGACAGTAGGGAAAGAAAATAGCATTCCGTCTACAGAAGAGAGCTCCAATGAATCCTTGGTAGTAGATAACAAGGTTATGATCAGTGTAGAAGAGAGCTCTAAGGAGGAGCCGGGTTCCCAGAGGGACCATCTAAATGGGGAGGCCTCTGAAGGCACACCTCTTCCACCGTGTCAGTATGACAAATGTGAACCGTCAAATGTCAGTCTCATTGTTGATATGGGTACGCCCAAACAAGTGGTAACAACTGATGACCACCCTCCCAAAAAATCAGAAGCTTCAAATTATAGTCTGGAAGGAGAACATATACTACAACAGTCTGGTAGTGAGATTTCACAGTGCAGCAATAACGAAAAGAAATCACCAAGCACAGATATAGAAACTAAAGAAACCGAGTCAGATAAAGAAGGTATATGAAATATATATTACTTTTTGTTCTTTTCCTCATCTCATAATTGAGGTAAATGCAGAAATAGGATTTCAGAAATGATTTGGAAGAAGTGTTTTGCATAGAAGCCCGATCAACCTAGATTAAGCCTTTGCTTAATTCATGCATCTATCCAGTTGAGCAGATATTCTGAGGGTTTTCATAAATTCTATTAATTTATAATATTATTAATATTTACATATTAGGAAAAACCTCAGAATATCTGGTCAATTGGATAGATGCATGAATTCAGAAGAAGCTGGGAAGGAAAGGCTTAATCAAGGTTGATTTGAAATTTCATTGTGACTTCTCACGGGTTTTTAGGGAGGGGAATGCTATTTATAAAAACCACATTGTTATGTGAACCTTGATGATGGGTGGAGAAAGGAAAATGATGAAAAATAACTAAAAAGCCATGTTGTCATTGCTTCCACTTTCTATAAAATAGGTTAGCGAGAACTATTTAAAGTCTTAACATTTCCATTTAATAATTTAGCTCCATTGCTTGGAATGCAGTTGAATAACAGCTTCGAATGATTGTAATCTTATCCATATTTATTTGCAGGTACATTGAAAAATAAGAAACTTCGTAAAATTGCTTTGACACAAGTTCCAGAGGAACAGTTAGACCCTGTACCTCCTGTAGTTGTTGATCGTGTCAGGCTAATGGTAAGGTTAACTGATATACAGTCTTAAATCTTAATACCAACATTTTCTTCTTTCTCTTTTCTTTTTCCCAAGTATCTGTTACAAAATTAAAAATATGTCCCCTTCTTTTTCACTATATATTAAACGTATTTCATAAAGTCAACTTGGATCAAATTACTATAATGTAGTATTGTTGCTCAACCCAAAAATGGAGAATCTCTTAATACATAGAATTTTGAAATAATTTTTAATTGTAAATTCGAGTTTAAAAATACAAAAATAAAAACGAATACAAAGAAAAATATAAAAAAGATGAAAGTGCAGAGAAAAGAACTATGGGCAAGGCAAGAAAAATACATAAAAGAAAAAAGGAATAAATATATAAAGAAATTACTTCCCCCTTCATCAAGAGAACTACAAACAATTTCAATAACTTATCTTCTCTAACATCTCTAACAATCTATACATTTCATATTTATGCATTCGCAATCAATAAAGCCTTACTATTTAATCTTAATCAGCAAAAATCCATTAAGAACTATCAAAAATAACAATAACTATTTTAACTTTAATCTAGTAAGTAAATTTCATATTCCTTTCACTTACACAATAACTTACCATTTTCTCTAAAAATACAAAGAAAATCTTTTCTTCCCAAGTCTTATATCTATAAACAAATCTTTAAAGCATCATCATTCGAAGTCAATCAGAAAATATTCCATTAAGAGTTACCAGAGACAATTCCCATACTGTAATTTAACCCCATCAAATAATGTCCCACAAATTATTTTTATCACCTTCTCTTCACTTCCTTTCAGAAATTCCTTTGCAAATGTAATTTCAATTTTGATACCATAGTTTATCATTTTCTCTAAAAATGCAACAACAAAAATCTCTTCTTCCCATATGTTATCTATAAACAAATCTTTAAAGTTTCATTGTTCAACCCTGCACATAATGGCCAAATTTTCTAGTAATTTAGATCACATAATTATTACATAAAACAGTTATTAAGCAAAGTGTTACACTGCCTCCAAACTTAATGTTGAGCTTTTTCCAAACTTCTCTTCATAGAATTTACTTGATTTATTGGTTAAAAAAAGCGACAACTTGACAGTTGACCAGCTGGAGAGGCTATACTCTCTACTTAATCAGTGCATCTTTCGGCATCGTAAAGATTATGACAAATCGCAACTTGTACAAGTAAGTTTGCAACCTGTTTTGGAACATGCTGTAAGTGATTCATCTGATCTTCTCTAAGTCAAGGCAAGCCCAGCTAGTTGTGTCTCAGGGAGCTTTCTGCTAGCAGGAAAACAAATGTTATTTTAAAAGTGTTTAGATTACTTTGTTTAAAAATGTTTTGGCTTGTTTTGTTTCATATTCAATATTATTTAGCATAAGATGAGAACATGACAGGAGAGAAGTAAACATATGCACAAATAATTATATGCAAAATATAACCGGATGTCCAATTCACCTCTCCAGGTGTTTGCATCTGGTGTTGCTTCATGCAGTTCTTCTAGGGAACACATATTGTGGGCAACCTTGCATAATGTTTAATTGTTTGCCTACCAGCACCACAATCACAACAAGAGGAATCTTACCATCCCCACTGATAAAGGGCAGAGGCACTTCGTCTAGTATCGCACCTAATTCTGTTCAATTTTGTCTAGAAATTGCTTGTATTGCATTAAATGTTATTTAAACACCTTGAGCTCTATTTGGAAAAGAAGAATAAGATTTTAGCCATGAGTAGTTGTCAGTTTTTTAATTTGGTAGTGAAAATGTTATAATGGTATTGATTTTTGGAATGCTGCACTAGAGCAAAATTAATTTAGCTATTAATTCCATTGTGATTATTGAAAGATGGATCCATGATAACGGTCTACTTTTCCTAAGGTGAAATTATATTGGTGGGATTTCTTAAGGTTAAACATGTATCCATGAAATGATTTTGTGGAATAGAGTATTAAAGAAATTAAACAAAACATCCAATTACATCCTTCATGAAATATATTCATGAGAAAGTTTATCTCGGTATTCTAAGAGAAAAATGTAAAGATTGTCATTTTCCTATTTAATTCATCATTCCAGGAGCTCTAGACAAAGCCAGACAAAATGTCATTTTTTAAATTAATGTTGGGTGCTCTGGTTTAAGTAAATTATAGTGTGAATTGTCTCTTAGCTTTTGGCACTACTATGAAGAGCATGGAAGTTCTTAGAACTCTAAAGAGACTGAAGTCTCTTTCTGTAGAGAAATGTTATTGTTTAACATTACTCTGAGTGGTGGTGAATAATCAAATAATCTTGTTTCCTTCCAGGAAATGGAAAGAACAGTTGATATGTTTGAAACATTCCTGTGAACACATCTCTCCCAGGTGTGCAGGTTTGTCTTTTCATTGGCTGCTCACGGGAGAGCAGCCTTTTGAGCCATTCGCTTTCCACTTGCACCAAGTATATGCAGAGCCTTGGTCTTAACATGCTCGCTCTTGGTCTCACGTTCTGTTATGAATTTGGTGCTATCGTCTCAGGTAACTGAAACCAGCCAGCCTACAAGAACCAAACAGAACTTCAAAATATTTGTATCTTGATATAAATAAAGAATATAATGCCACAACACAGAGATTTTTGGTGCTACAGAAACTGCTTTCATTTCTGCTGTCTACATGTGTTATCTTATGAGAAGTTTCAGGCAAAACGGAGCAGGCTGACAAAACACCCACAAACTGGATAGAGCAGATCTGATTATTTAAGTGGGCAATTTCCAATATTTTTTTTTTGTTTTTGCTTTTCTTTTTTATTCTCTGAGGTAAAGGACAGAAGCCTGTTTTTAAAGCTGGCAGTGAAGAATTGTGGTACAAAGGAATTGACTTTGGTATACAATAATATGAAGATGAGGCTCTTTAGAGCTGCCTTCAATGTGCCTTTTTAGTCAGAGGTGATGGTGGAGAAAGAGGAGGAGGAGGAAGTTATTAAAAAGTTGAGATTGTAGCCAATGACAGAGTTAGTTATTTTTAAAAGCCTGTGTTCCCAAAGAACAGGTTCAGGTTCCTGCACTGTCAAATGGCAGCCAGTATTATGTTTTAATATTTCTCTGTTGCTCTCCAGATAATCCAAATTATGAAAATAAGTTTAATCTCATAATATCTCAAAATGATAAGATGTATTCATTTCTAAAACAACTTTATACTTCTAAAAAAAGTCTCACTGTGGATATTTAAGATGGCTGTAGTTGTGTGGGGTTCTTTTTTTTTTTTTGGGGTGTTGCTCCATTTTATTTGTTCAAAGTCCTTAAAAACAGGTTTCTTTTTAAACTTCCATTAGTGTGGAAGCGAAGATTTGCTGGGTGGTCATAGATAGGAAAGGCAAGTAGGTCCTGCAGTTCTTCATCTTCATATGAATTAGACCAAACCGATTCACCCCAATTCCTTTTGGGACAGTATTAAAGAGGAAATGACCAAGTAGCCTTAAATGGTTAGTTCTTGAACCTCTGAATTAGCCCCTGAAATATTGCCGTTCTCCAGAGCTCAGTGATAGTTGAATGTTTTCAGACACTTTTCCGGTTTTAGGAATTAAAGGAAGAAGACATTCCAGGCAGCCAACAATCCGCTACACCCAGATTTGTTTCAGATCAACATGTAAAGATCAGCATGTTCCCGTGGCTTCTCTTGGTCTTAGTGTCATCTATAAACTAATATCCCTTTATAATATAAGCTGTAGTTGAGGGAGTTACCCCCCCCCCCAAATATGCAATTCACTGTGTTTTGCTTCCAGGAAGCAAAAATGAAATCACCCCATGTTGGACTACTGCAGAGATGCTCAGCTACCTCAGCTTTTTTGTATTTCAGTTATCAACAGTGTTTACGGGAGGTTGTAATCTGCCCTGCTGCCGTTTACATACTGAAGCTTAAGGTACTTGTCTCCCCGTGTGCCGGCCGCAGCTGAGAATCAGGTTCTGGCTATCGGCTACACCAGTAGTTCCTTCCCATTTTTTTCTTTGCAAGTTGATGTCCGAGCCTGGTCCTTCTAGCTGAGCCTCCCCAGGTCAACCGCGCTCGCTCACTGGCTCTTGGGTTCCCGAGAGGCGTTGAGAGGATGCTCTTCTGAACGTGACTTCTGTGGAAATGCTGTATTTTTAGGTGGGAAAGTGCGATTAAAATCAAAAGGTTTAAAATTAGTACTTCGTTTTAGAAACTTGATTGGGGGGACTTTCTCATTTTTTTCTGTTAATATTTATTGCCATTCTATCTGCTTAGGCCATTTCGCTGTCAGTCCATTAGCATTTTGTATTATGATGAGGATTGTTATAAAACTTTCAGAAATAAAATGTAGCAGATTTTTTGTAGCAAGTTTCTGGTAAAACAATTTTTTGCAAGTCTCAGGTTCTTGCAGCATTTTTTAAGATATTGTAGTTCAACGATTCTTTAAGTTCAAGTAGCAGCAGCACTTGTGAGAAGAAAAAACTGCATACATTTTTAACAGGTTGTTAAATTTGTACAAGTTTAAATCCTTTAAAATAGTTGTCAAATAATTTTCAAAAGGGTATCTTAAATTCAAGTCTGGCATTAAAAATGCTTCCAGTTTATCAGTTGAGGGGAAAAGATATTTGTAGTTTTGAATGTTGATAAAAAAAAGTGAGGAACTGCCTCTCATTGTTATAGATTTTTGAGAAGAATTAGCTTCTATAAATGTGTTAGTGGACAACATGAATAAAATTATATATCCATCCTTCTGGCTCCAAAACCACACTAACCATGTATTGCTTTTCTTTATTAATAGCTTAGCAATTGTAGAGTTAAACCTGTTATTCTATTCATGTTGTCAGGTCGCCTCTCTTTGTATTTTTGTTCTTGTTTTGCCACAGAGAATTGGCAATAAATTCAATTCCTGTATCTAGTTATGAATCACCAACGGACTCCTGTGCAAGGCCCCATCCTAGGCCAAGCGGAGGTTAAATTTCTGTGGGGATAATGATGAAACTGCTCTAAGATAACCATGGCTGTGGAGTTAATTGTGTTTGCAAGCTTGAATTTCAGAGCTGTGATTAATTTATGTTTTGTGTTTTCAGTCTTATTATTTGAGTTTTCTCATATGCCAATGTATTTATTATAGGATAACTGGGTGATTGGTTTTGTTTTGTTTTTGTTTTGCTAACAATTTACATTCCCATGTTTTATTTACATTTTTTTCTTTCAGTTTTTGTTAAGTTGGAGGTCATATTTGGATATGTGCAGCAACTCATAATTCTCTCCTTTTTATATAAATTCAACATTAAGCTTGAATTGGAGCTTGTACCTGCTTTTTCTGTATTGTACATTGGTTTACTTCAGAAGTGGGGATGTCTTTTGGGTTATTCATGTGTGTCTGTTTTTTGATAAAATAAGATTTACTTCATCAGCTATAATAAATCTTGGATTCTATAAGTTGTATTCAGAGAATTGTGTTACGCTTTTTTGCATCTTGACTTTATTTGCATTAGTTAAGTAAATTATTTAATTTTTTAAAATTCTGGATATTTTGAACATATTACTGTAATTTGTAATATAACTGCTGTGAAATACTTGAATAAAGAGGACAAGTAAAACTCCTGAGTCTCTTGATCGTTTTGATAATGGTTATGTTTTAATTTTAGGTGTACATTGATAGGTAGGTACACTCAGGTTGGCTTTTGCTTTGGGAAAAGAAAACCCTCTTGTTAATGGGGAGCCATAGATCCAGTTTTAGGGTCTGTGGGTCACAAAGGTGGACTTAGATGTATCATTCTTTCCTATTCCCTTCCCAAACTAGCTTGGGAAAAAGTAAAAGTACCTCCTACTGAGGCACATATCTTCTGAGCAACCCTTCGTTTGTGTAATTAAAGTTGCTCTGGTTTTATATTCCGATTCACACCATTAGGGACTGTTTTCATGCAGAGATCTTCCTTCCTTCCTTCCTTGCTT
>JAOYMU010000192.1:13120108-13130520 GCA_025802295.1 Psammodynastes pulverulentus | reverse complement strand
ATTAATTGCTTTTGCAATCGTTTTAGAGAGCAGGGTTGGGGTTTTCTTTGCATAAGGTATTAAGTCTTGCCATTTTGTTAAGAGTACAGGAAAACTTCATAACATCGTTCAGCAGATTCTAGAATAGAAAGAGTTAGGGAATGAGGTAGCTTGCCCTGCTCTAATGCACCAACTTGATTACCAGTGGTTAATGTCTTCCTGCTGGGTATTTCATGGTACATCATATGCATGTCATGTCATGTTTAGTTGAACACGAACAGCAGCGAAGGAACAGCGGCAATGTTACACCCATAAATCAATGCTACAAGCAAGTCCTGAATTGCTTCTTCTACAATGGCCAAGGGAAACTTAACAATATGTTTATTATAGTCTAGAAGTCAGAGGACACTTGTTCGTGATAAGAAAGAATACCTCTGATTTTGGAGTGGAAAAGCACAACATAACATGTTCACACTGAAACCGTCAAGCATAGAAAAATCACAATTATACTATATGAAAATCACATAACATATGTGCTCAAATAAGGATCTCTATATTTCTGTGCCACTTTGTATTTATGGTGAGGGGAAGAGCATGTGAGATCCTGTTTGGATTACTGAAAAGTGAGGACAGTGTGATAAAACTACATCTAATCTGGACCATCAATGTAGGAATCATAGGCTGATGGCACTCATTGTCTCTTTGTTCTGCCTTTTCACTGAAACACTCCCAATTTTAAATGATAAGCATAATACCATAATAATATATGGCATGCATTCCCTTGACTTACTTTGCAACCATATCCTCAATTTCTTTATTTCTTTCCTTTCTCTCCCGCCCCCCGCCTCCTTCCCTCTCTGTCTCTCTCTTATTTAGGAAACCCTATCTCCCACGCAGAGAGGGTTTGTGATGTACAAATAAAATATTAAAAGCATAAAAACAGTATATAAAATTTAAAACGAAAAGAGACAAGCAATATTTAGAATTAATTAAAAGGCGGAGGGAGGGCTTTCAGTGTGCTAATCAGCTCCATTAGCCTAACTAAAAAGAAGTTTCATAAACGTAGAAAATTATACTTTCTTAATTATTTTCTGTAAATACATTAAAATTTGAATTCGTTGTCAATAAATCAAGAGCATACGCATTGCTCCTTCCCCATCACCTTCAAGTTAAAACTGGAAGCATGTTACTTTTACCTATCATTGGTGACTCTATAAAACTCCATGCGTTAGTCTGTGGAATATATGACTGCAGGACTCCAGCAGCTCGGCCAGCTTCATTCACACCTCCAAAAACATAGATCTTTCCACCACAAACAGTTGCAGCTGCAGAATGCACTGCCTTTGGCAAAGGAGCAACCGTCTCCCACTGATTGGTGATGGTGTCATACCTAGAATGAAGACAGATGAATAAACCTAGATGCTAGAGAGATGAATCTTCACCTGTCAAGAAAACAACTTCATAAATGTATTTTCTAATCTCATTAATAATGCATCCGGTTGACAATTACTGTATTTTTCCAAAATAAAGTTGACTCTGAAAGATCATCTCAACAAAAAAAGGAAATATATGTAGCTATAGATAAATAGATGATAGATAGATTTCTTGTGTATTGCCCAACTATCTGATTCTTCAACTTAATATTTTTAACGTCAACTGAATCTAATTCTTGAGATTAGATTCTCTCAATCCCAAAATAAATGTCTGCACTTCACACCAATAAACATATAAAAGGATAAAACCACCCACAACTGAATTAAGAAGTACAAATTGCCTATAAATAAAGTAACAATTTTGTAAAATTAATTATTCCCAATTCCATATATTAATAGTTTTCCTCCTGATGCACAATTCTCTCACATATAATAGCAATCCAATAAAAGCACAGGTTCCTTTCCCTCTTTCTAGCAGAAATTAAATAATAATAATAATCCTGCAATCCTTTGCCATTGGGAAGGAAAGAAGTAAAGTAAAGAGAGATAAGCTCTGTTTAGATGTATTAAAAAGAGTTAAATTCACTAGGCAGACCCAAGCAACAGCCAATCATCCAATGGATCCAGGCTATGCGGACAGGCAGGCTCATATTCATTTCCATCTCATATTAATTCCTTTCTTTTCAATAACTTCTTCTGTTCTTATCAAGAAGCCCTTCTACCATTTTAAGGCAGGCAATGATAGTGTCAGCTAGCGAATGAGCAGAAGAGAAAACGAAAGTTATTCTCCACATATGCCTCTCAAATCTAATTATATCTTTGACTAAAATAATCCAGGATTCCTTTGTGAAGATGTCTCCTATTAATTAACTTCAGTTAATTAGAACAGAAGAGATAATCCTTGCAAATCAGTGCAGTGATATCTAGCAGTAACTAGAGGAAAGCAAATGCCACACTTCAATTGTTTAGCTTGAAGATCATCTGCTTTTCAGACATAACATTGTATGATAACTCTTTGCCTCAGTTATTAAATATTTTGGGGACATGGAAGTTGTCTCGGTTTAATGTTCAGTGTGTAAACAAAGCTGCCCCATTTTATCGTAACACACTGAAAATCTAAGATGTTAACCATCCTTCTACCCTTATCTCACAGCAGATTAAGTATATGCCTCAGAGTGCTAAATTAATTCTGAGGTCAGTCATTGGTGTAAAATTTAATCAAGCTGCTGATCATAAAGATGTACAGTTAATAAACTATAGATGAAGGTTCATTTTGAACAATATCACCAGTTCAGACACCTATTTTTAAAACTAAAATGGTAGCAATCAAACTAAACTGGCAGATAGAAGAAAAAAAAAGAGTTACGGTGGTTATACACTCCCATGGAATGCAGCCCGGCCAGTTCAGTATTAAATTTTTGAATTTAATAGTGGGAGACACAAACTATAAGCATTACCATTTTCTCCCGTTCTCACATACAGTATACACCCAGAACCTAATGCCACTGGCAGCTTTGCAGTTAATAAACATGAACATTATTGGCATTCATGATTCTTCACTCAGTTTTTTTCCCTTTTGTAAAATGTACATACACATTGCTAATGACCTTTCAGTGAGGTCTCCGAATCTTCTAGTTAAAAACTGCAGGAGCAGGTTGAGGAACAATAATATTTTATCAAGAAAAGAAAAGAAAAGAAAGGAACTGAGGAAAAATTAAAGGCAAAGCAAACTTAACCTGTTGTCAAAAATACCTACACAATCTTAATTTCCAAAGTTGTGGAAAATACGAATGGCTATCCTAAAAGTAGACCTTAAAGGAGGAGAGAGATTCATCAATAATGCAAAAGATACTTTCCGTATTCGAAGTACTTCGTTGGGGGAAAAAAAGTTGAAGTGAGAAAAGCAAAATGTTTAATTAATTTAAATGCACATTCCTAAGGCAGATTTCATTTTACAATGTTTATTTCCAAAAACATGGCTTTGGGATTTACATTTGGATATTTCAATCACATACATGTAATTTTATGCCTATACGTAGGCCGGAGTATACAAGATAAGAAGATGTTTGCTCTTTCCCCAAATACAAATCTGTGTTTTCTTTGGTGGAAGGAGAATTACATGTTTCCTGTCAGTCTCCTACCCTTATTCTGTCAGAGTGAAAGAGATTATTTTTTTAAAAAAATTATTGGATATAGCTCTTGGAAGGTCCCGACATTCTACCATTACATATTTGAGATTAGCGAGCTTTGTATTTTCAAATCAGAACAGAATCTATGTTATGGAACACAATACATTTCCTATGTATCTGCTTCACCAAAAAGTAAACAGATTAATTGTGCTTGCTTCTTTTATATATGCTGCTTGTTTCAGACAGATATACGGTAGAAATACTTTTTCTGCTTACTCAGCAATTTCATTCAACTGCTGTGACAAAAGCAAGATACTTGTACATCAAAGAGGATAGAACTTCCTTAAAAGTTTTGTTGAAGATCTCCTGCTAGGCTACAGTGCAAAATGGGGGGGGGGGGGAAATCAATTGCTAAATGATGGTCTACTGTATAGCTCTCAATCAGAAAGAGCTTGTTCAAAGGGTACGGCTAACTGGAACTAAATCTTCTAGATAAAGGAAGATGCACTTTTCTCCCTAAGCGATGATGCCTTCAGGAATAAGAAGAATTTTCTCTTAAATTTCTCCCAGTAAATAATACTAAGAAGATGGCACGCTGGTATAATGGGCACAGTTCACTTGCTTGTAACCAACTTGCGTCCATTTGCCATGCTTCAATCTACCATTTTAATTTTTATGTTTGCTCCTGTTCTGATTCCATTATTTTGGAAGCTTTTCTGAAAGCAGATTCATATTACTTGTTTATTGATCCTTCTCCAAAGCAGAGGATTAAGTTTTAAATGGACATTAAGCTGCCACAAATAATTCCTTTCTAGGCCAAAGTGTTTCTGACCTCCACTTTCTTTGTTTTGTCCAAGTGATTCTTTCAAAGTCTGGACACAAAAATAGCTGTTGCAGATCAAAAGGTTCCCTACTATTCCAGGAGAGAGGAAATGAATAACCTGAGCACTTTGAATTAAGTGCCAGAACTTAAATCTGATATTTTGGGGGGATGAGGGAACTTTCACATAATGATAAACCAGCTGGCAGCTGCTACTATGACAGGATTCACAGTTTCAACTCCCATAGAAGAGTTCAACAGCGTCAATTCCAATGTTATCATAGAAAGGAGCTATCATATGACTTGTGTTAGTGCTCACATTATTTGGACACTAGGTTTTAATGTTCTTGGTCAGAAAAACAAAATTATAGCTAGAGACAGGGGTGGGCTTCAAAATTTTTAGCAAGGGTTTCTCTGGCCTGTTGCTGGGTGGGGTGACCATGATGGGTGTGGCCTAGTCGGCCTCCTGCACCATGGGGGGAGGGCTTTTTTGCCCTCTGGAGGTTTTCCTCGACCCTCTGGGAGGGTGAAAACGGCCTCCTTGGGCTCTGGAGGCCGGAAATGTACCTGTTTCCAGCCTTCTGGACCCTCCGGGAGACCCATTTTTCACCCTCCCCGAGTCTCCATTTGTGCCCTGCACTTATCTGCACCCAAAACGGGCCACATGGTGACTCCTGGGAGGGGTTAGGATTACTAATTTATCAACTGCAGTGATTCACTTAACAATTCACTTAGCAAGAAAAGTCATAAAATTGGGCAAAACTCACTTAACAAATGTCTTACTTAACAACAGAAATTTTGGCTCAAATGTGGTCATAAGTTGAGGACTATCTGTACTGTGAGAACTGGTAAACACTATTCTGAGCTCCTATTCAAAGCATATCTTGGCCTCAAACCCTTTATCTCTGTGTGGAGATGAGACTCACCCAACACACATGGATGTTTGATAAAGGAAAAGCTTGGGGTACTGGAAATGTGCTAGATTATCATCATGAAGTAATATTAATAATAAATGGAATGGGTAACAAAATACCATAGCACAGCGGTTTATGTTTGGTTACTCCTTCTGGATTTCAAATTGTACCTTTCCCTTTCCATTAGTCAATAAAAATTATTGGGATGTTTTGGGGAATCTCCATTCTTAAACTATTCTAATTTTTGTTTACTTTCTCCAAAACTTGGTGTTGTTTTCAGTATGATCTCCCTCATAACTAGGGCTTTTTTTCGGCACCAAAAGGTGCCGGAACGCGCCCCCCGTCGCGTTAAAAATACCCGGAATAGCGCGTGATTGGTTGAGACGCGTCACGTGATGCGGACTCTAAAAAGGTGCCGGAACGCAGTACCGCCGAGTTCCGGCCGAAAAAAAGCCCTGACTATATGCCTCTGAGGAATCGGAACATCTTGAACTTTACAGAAAATCTCTGCCTGCCTTCCTCCTTTCTGACATATAGTCAAGAGAACATTGCATATCAGTCTTCTAATTAAATACTAAACAGGACTTATCCCACTCAGCTGCTTCATTCAAATGCTGTGTTTTGTTACCTACTGTGAACTGTAACATGAAATATAGCTGCCAAATTAGTAATGGAAATAACATGAGTATTTCATTATTTACCTTGCACTTAATTGAACAGAAAGGAGCCAAATCCATAACTTCAGGAAACATTATATGCTTGTTTACTTTTTGGAGATTATATCCTGCCTTGGAAAGAACCAGAAAGTATAAAGTAAGACAAAAGCTTAGCAATAAGTTTACAGAGTCCAGAGGGTAACTCCCAATTTTTCCAGCCTGTATTGATAATGTCAAGGCTCTCTGGCATTTGTAATCCCAAGCACCACTCAACTACCTATCCAACATAAAATTACAGAAGCAAATATCCTAGAAAATTAAGGAAAACCCCCCACACTATTCTTAAAGGCAAAAGGTCTAATAATACATTTATTTTATGGCTCAAAATTCATATGGCAATGAACAATGTCCAGTATATTGATGCTTCTCTTAATTATTTCCTACAAGTGGTATTAAATGAAGATAATTGAACTTAAGTCATTAATTATACCTGTTGAAATCTTTTTAAATGAAGGGTTAAAATTGGAGGAGCAAGAGAAATAAGCATTTGTTTTTTGGCATTAGTGTATACATATTTCTTCACATCTGGAGAAAAAAGGAAAAACAAATCATGACTTAATAGACATTCAGTAATACTAATTTTTATGCAATTGTTTAGGTTCACTATGTATATGAGATCTCACAATTTTGAATTTCCAGCATAATACACCTGCACATTCAGACTCAATAGTTTCTATGGGAAGGAAAAAGCAAATGCTCATGTCTTAGAAAATCCAGAGAAAACTTACCAAGACTGATTCATTTGCTAAGTTTCTGGAAACAGTATTTATGCCATTTTCGTTGACATTTATGGTAATTTAGATTTTTGCTTATAGGTTCAAAATAATACGTAAACATTTGCTTATTTTATAATAAATCAAAATATATTATCAGACATAGACCTGAAAGCTCAAAGCCATCTTTGATTTCAATTATTGCTTTCCATCTTAAATTTAAATATATCACTCAGAGAAATGTGCTTAAGTTCTAGGGTTTTTTTTGCTTCAATATTATACAGATACAGGGCACACAAAATTCAAAAATATTGTGCACCTGTAATTTAGAATGTTACTGTTTTAATCTGAAAAACTTGACAAAAACAAAGTATTCATAGTATTAGCAATTCTACCTGTGCTGCTGGGAGTCCACATATTCCAACTAAAGAATAACACATATTGTTATAAATATTTAAACAATGAATTCCTTTCAGTCTTGATATACAATCCCTTGGGATTTTCAAAGTTATATCCAAGTCATATTTAACATATATTCACTACAAACCAGCAATTTGTTTTTCTTTAGGGATACTAATGACAACAAGACACTATTTATCCCTTTATAAAATGGTCATACATATCCTACTTCCTATCTAGTTCCATTAAAACAAGAAATTGCTCTTACTGAATGTGTTGATAAGAAAAATAAATTCAGTATTGAATTTTGAATAATTTAATAAATTGATTAAAAAACAATTTTAACATACTTATTTTATTAGTCTTGATTCCACAAAGTTGATTCCGTGTGCACACTTCACAAAGCAATTTGTTGTTCTCACAAAGTTTCTCAATATGAGTAAACTGATTCAAGCAATGAAGAATTGAATTTTCTTCTATGTTGATAGTACCCCTGTCTGCAAGAGTACAAAATGCTGTTTCTGGATCTTCATTTACTACTTCGTATGTTTGTGTTTCAAAACCATAAAATTCCTGCAAACTATCTGTATCATCACTTGGCTCTTCTTCCTCCAGGAATAATTTGCTGAAGTCACTGATAATATCATCATCTTCCTCATCCTTATCTTCCTTAAGATGCAAATCATCAAACTTATTGACACACTCTGTAGCGGGAACAAAATCTTTTATAGAAACATCCAAATTGACTTCATTATTTGCCTCTTGATCACAACTGTCTGCATTTTCATCATGTTTTTCTGTGATCTGTACTTGAATTGTACTTTCTGGCTCATCTACACATTTTTTATCCACACAATGCTCTTCACATGTGTTCAATGATTCTTCCTCTCCTGGTTTCAGACACCTTATGTCAGAGTTACTTTCTATTGTTTGTTTATTGCAATCATGATCAGCTTCAGTTTTGTCAGTGACATCACTATCTGTTAGATGAATAACTTTCTCCTGAAATTTCTGCTGATGGCGTTGGTTCTGCCAAATACATACAAAAGCATATAATTAAAAGCACTATTATTGTCTTTAAAATTGGAATAAATTGAGCTAATGTATGAGTTATAAACAGAATTAACATATGAGTTACAAGCAATATGGTTATTTCCAAATTTAAAGCTTAACACAGTATGATGTTAACATTAATAAACAGTAGTGAGCTTTGAATCCTCACATATCACTTTTCTATTTGCATGGTATTTCAAATGGACTCCAAATTTCTCAGCAAAGCTATAACATATACTGTATATAAATGACATTCAAATATGAATTTGTCATTTGTTTAGTGAACATCCAAATTAGAATATAGTTGAGGAAAATGCTAAGCATTTCCACTTACAAACCATCTTTAAGGCATATGTGTTCTGGATGGTTTTATACTTTCCTGTCCTCACGATTACTAACCTTTGCTTGCTTTCTGGCCATTTTCTTTTCTTTTTTCTGTAGATGCTTACTTGTAACAGGAATTTCATCTCTTTCTTTCACATAACATTCATTTTCTATGTTTTCTTCACAACTGTCAATTTCTTTTTCCTGTAATTTTTTAACATTATTTTTCTTGCCATTCTTAAAAAAAGATAATTATAGATAGGTTAGAAAGAATACAAAGCCAATTCTACCATATATTTTATTATAGATTTCTGGCTGTTATTAAAAGGAATATGGAAAAAATAGCCAATATTCTTTTGATTATTGCTCAATGTGGCTTGAGTTTTTTTTTTATCCACCAAATCTACGCACAAAAGACATGCCTACTTTTTTTTTTTACCAGTTTTACAAATACTTTTAATCCATTAATGAAAATATGCATTGAATATCAAAGTTTGGGAATTCCTCTTACAGCAGCTACTGTAGCAGGAGAAAACAAAACAATAGAAAATAATTTCAGAAAACAACTTCTGAAGTTTGAAGACTCAAATTACTTGAGGCATTACTCTTTCTACAAAGTGGAAAGAAAAAGTCAGCAGCTACTCTTTAAGAACTTCAAAAATTGCAGAATATTCTTCAAACCAATGAAATCTTAAAATATTTGTTGCCATACATTTTTCTCAAGGAGTTCATTTATAATATCATGTTGGCTACTCACAAAACAGACAAAAATACTTTAAATTTAGTTAGTTAGTTTACTTTATTGTCATTGTACCTTGTACAACAAAATTAAATACCTTCTTCACTTTACTACTTTATTTGCAGAAAATTGGTCATTTTCTCATGATTTCAGTATCTTGGTAACAAACCTTGAATTTTATCATCTAAAAGTAAACTTCTTTTTATTTACCTGATCATTTAAGACGGGGAGTGACAAATCGAGAAATGGTTCGTGTACCAAAGAAACCTGAAAAGAACATTTTACCCTTTACAAAAGGAAAAAAATGTGTATAATGCCTCCAGAGACTAGAATATATATAACAGGATATATATAAAACATAATTTCCCTTTACATATACTTTACTATTGAAAATAAACACTTGAACTCTTTTTAAAGAAAATATACTACATTTTAACTTACTTTGTTTTGCTCCTATTAATCATGGTAAAGTCCAACATAGCAACTACTATAGCTTCTAAGCTTTTTAAAGTTGTGCCTGGGAAGAACTTTATGACACTAATATATTTATGATTTGCATAATTTGTGTTGAATAAGCCATGATTGCCTAGATTCACACAAGCATTGCTTAGTCTTTATTAACACAAATATTTATTAACAGACCAAGTCACTTTATAGTGTAGCACAATGCTGAACCCTGTCAGAAGATAATTTGAGAAAATCTCTGGTAACCCTAGTATTACTGCCCCCAAATGTACACATAAATTCATGTATGCATAAATAGATGCACTTACTGTTTGGCACTCTTCACACATGATTGTACTTGTTAATTCTCCACCAAAAATGCGGTCCACAAAACTATGCATTAGCTTTTTCTTTTCATATTCTAAAATAAAAGACAAGATACCAACAATATATATTTAAATCTTCATTTAACCAATGATTACGTTGCTACACTGGTAGGAAAAATGTATATTTCAGTATAGATGTGTATCTATACAGGAAACAGAATGTAAGAATTTTATATTTGAAAAATGAACAGACTAAATACCGTATTTTTCGGACCATAAGACGCACTTTTTCTTCACCAAACGGTGGGAGGAAAAGTGCCTGCGTCTTATGGAGCGAATAGAGGGTGACGCGTCCGGGACAGCGGGGCTCGCCTAGGGTTGCCAGACGTCAGGCAAAAGGAGGACATGTCCTCCTTTTTAGCT
>JAOYMU010000192.1:13098438-13111519 GCA_025802295.1 Psammodynastes pulverulentus | reverse complement strand
CGGGCCGGCACCGTTGGGGGCCGAAAAAAAGCCCTGGTCACACTTTCTTTCAACAGAATGGGTATGTTCAAATGTTTTGAACATTACTATAATTAAAGCAGATCAGGATATCTTTATATTCCTTAGATAATAAATAACTGAACCTATTCACTGATTTAAGTATTTCTCATCTTTCTCTTTCATATATGTTTATCACAAGGATATAAAAGAAAATTTATATTAAAAAAACATCTAATATTACATTTTTAAAAGTATCAGTATAACAAAGGATGTCAAGTAAAATATAAGACTTAGTTGTTTACCAAACAGCGGCACTTTTGTTATGACTTTCCCAGACTGAAGAAGTCAATTTACCATTCAGGACAAAAAAAGGATTGCTCAAAATTGAAGATGAAGTAATTATCTATAAAATGGCACCCCATTTTTAAAATTGTATTGATCCTCCAACTATACATCCATGCCAAACAATTTTTGCTCAAAGATCCTTACAAATACAGGTAGTCCTTGATTTATAACCATTCATTTAGTGACTGCGAAGTCACTGCGAAAAGGTTTTCACACTTATGACTGCTGCAGCATCCCCATGGTCAGGTATTTATGGCAGTTGCATTGTCCTGGGATCATGTGATCACATGATCACTATGTATGACCTTCCAAGCCTGCTTCTGACAAGTAAGGTCAATGGGGGAAGTCAGATTTGCTTAACGATCTAATGATTCCCTTAACAACTGCAGTGATTTATTTAACAACTATGGTAAGAAAAGTCAAAAAAAGGGGCAAAAGTTACTTAACAAATGTCTTATTTAGCAACAGAAATTTTGGTCTCAATTGTGATCGTAAGTCCAGGACTACCTGTATTCTTTTCTGTCTTTTCAATGCAAATAGCAAAAAAGGAAGAAAACCATCAGGATGGAAAGAGAGTGAAAGAACAGTGTTGCTGGACTGGAAGGGGTTGATAAAGTAAGAGGAAAAGATAAACTGGACTGGTCAGGAAAAGAAGAACTGTCAAGGTTATACAAGCCACAGTGGCGCAGTGGTTAGAGGGCAATACTGTAGATTACTTCTGCTGACTGCCGGTTGCCTGTAATTTGGCAGTTCAAATCTCACCAGGCTGAAGGCTGACTCAGCCTTCCATCCTCCCGAGGTGGGTAAAATGATCAAAATTGTTGGGGGCAATATGCTGACTTTCTAACCACTTAAAGAGGGCTATAAAGCACTGTGAAGCGGTATATAAATCTAAGAGCTATTGCTATTGTTTTACAAAAATAATAATAGCATTCTTCTTTGCAGTCAAGGTCATGTCTTTCCTGCACCTGGATGAGGATTCGGGTTAATGTCAGCATTCCAGGAAAGCAAACTCCAAAACAAAAACTCTGAGAAAGGCATTCTCTCAAAGTTCAATTTTATTAGAGTTGTCATACTGGCACATCTGGGAAAACCCAAGTCTGAGGTTTCCGGGTTTTCCCACAGTAATCAAAAATCGCAAACCCATCCCCTACACCCATCAGTCCATCACATGACTCAATTACTATCTGTCCCAACTTGAGACATCCCCTAACCACTCCTCATCCAGGTGCAGGAAAGACATGACCTTGACTGCAAAGAAGAATGCTATAATGGCTAACTACAAACACTCTACACAATCCCCCCTCCCAATTTCCCAGGCACAAGAAGGTAGCAGCGTGGAAGCTTCTGGTGCTAATATGGCTTCCAAAGCTGACGGGGCAGGCGAGAGGTCACTGTGATCCCTTCTAACTCACAATGTGAGGAGGACTATGGGTGGATAAGCCTTCTCCATTCATGAACTCCAATCTACATTTTTTGGGGAGTCTTCACTTTTACCAAGGCAGAAATAACTTCTCTCCTTCAGAAGCCTGCCCCTTATTTTATGAAAATGAGGACTCACTTCAAAGGATGCGAGTGAGATCCTCTGTAGACTTATCTAGAAGTCACATTAGGTTTAATGGCTTTTCTGCTTAATAAATCTGCTTGCAGCCAGCCAGGCATTTCATAAATGATACAAAAGGTGTGTGTGTCTGTGATACCTCAGGGTCATGCATAGATTTAGATATGTTATTGTAAAAACTTTAAAAAAAACTATTATTGCCATCATTAAATGGCAAAAAAAAAAGAGTACATTATTTTCTGGAAGGCAATCTAACATATTCAAGGATATTTGTAATTTTAAAGGTGTTTGGGGAGAAAAGTCAGGTTGGATTAAAGAAATATAAACTACCTACATGCCCAGAATTCTATCTCCTGACTGTGCTAAGCTGTTAAATAAATATGGCCAAACCATGACAGAAAACCATCTGGTAGGGAATTAGCACCTGGTCTGGGATGATGAATGCTCTCTCCCCGGTCCCCCCGCCCTCTCCATATTTTTTGCCACAAAGAGAATCAGTGGAAAAAACCTGAAGAACTGCAGGATGCCCAATTGCCCAGTTCGCAATGCCCAATTGCCCAGTTTGATAATTGACTGTATCTTGGACGCTTTACAGAAAAAGTGAGAGGAAGCCTTTTAATCGTGGTTCCTTACTTGCAGCCTGCAAAACACCATTAGCCATCTCAGAAATACGATCTTTTCAAGGCTCCACCATTACCTGCTGATAACCTGGGCCGGGTTCTTGGAGTTTGCATCTCTTGCCTGGCATGTGGCAACATGTGATAACGTTTTGCTTCATTCACCATGTCCCGGCAGGCCTCTGAAGACTTTATCAATTCCTCATCGTCAACAACGTTTAGCAGATAACTGGGATGGATGAAGGGCAGACGGACCACTGCCAACAGCTCAGCAGAATACTGTAAAAAAAAAAAAAAGACACTCTGACTGCTTTGTGCAATTGGTTTTTCAACAGCCCTGCCCTCTTTTCTTTTTTGGGGGGATCTATTTGGGGCAGTGGAGCATTTGTAGTTGGCCTATTTTCATGATAATAATTCTGTCTAGGCTTTTCTCTTCTTGAGTTCCCTCGTCTCAAAACGATAGTTATGGCCTTGATGAAGGTAAAACATTCTTCTGAGAAAAAAAAAAAGGTAAGCCTTCTTATTCACAAAATGGAAGAAATAATATCAAAAGATATCAGCGTTTGTTTTATAGCATGTAAACAAACATTTCAAACTTAAAATTGATGGCGGAACCTATGCCAAATTTATATCCCTTGAACAGAGGAGGCCTGCTGTGATTTCTGCAAGTTCTTCAGTTAACTTTGAAATTTAGGGCTGGCTGCTTTATTTCAAACCGTTATTCTGGTAGCATTTCAAATGTCAAAAAAGTTCTATGTTTATAGAACATCTAAAGTGAATGTAGTGAATAATAGCAGTAGTTGTGATAAAGCCATGGGCTTTTCTTCACTGACAAAACAAATACATTCTTTCAGGTTCTGCTAGAAGTGAAACTCAAGGAGCTAATAATCAAATGCATGTGGCATATCTCCATCCTTCTGCATCAATAAAATAAACTTTATGGTGCAAAGGATATTTAAATAGCTGAAAACATCTATCATCAGTCAAGGCTTAACAGAAACCAAAAGTGCAAGGGAGAGAAAAAAGGAATATTATAAAACAGAGAATTCATGCAATGATTTATTTTTTTGCAACTGTTCATTTCTCCTAAATATCACCAACTGCCTCAGACCATAAAAGCACAACAGATGGAAAATAGGCAACAAGAGCAGATTTGTAAAAATGGGAAAAGGTAATTAAGAATAGTCAAGGATATTGCTAGGGCAATGCTGTGAAACACTGGAAAGGGAGATGGAAACATTCTTTAAGAACTTCAAAGCACCTGAGATCTTCAGGCCACCGGGAGTACCGTAGATATCATTCCAAATACCTTTCTTAGCTAACTTTTCAACCTTGGAGACACTATATGTTATGGAAAAGGAAGACAGCCAGCTAAGAATAGTAGAAAATGAGGATTTGGAAGGAGTGCAAATTATACTCAATGTTCTAAACACACCTAATTCTAACTTTCTACAAAAGTGGTTATCAATTCAGACCTATTAGAGACTAATCTTTGGTAACTACGTTAGTTATGAGCTGGACATCTCACCAGGACATCAATCACATATATTGAAAACGTTTTATTTGAAAAGTTTTTTAGGACGCTAAACTCCCTAGAGCTCCCACAATTTGATCAAAAGTGAAGTTAAAAAAAAACCTATTCGTATAATGGACAGAGGGAAGATAGCTGTTGCCATTATTAAAAAAAAAACTAGCAAAGATGAAATATTAGGGGACTCATAGGAGACCACTTTTCAATCTTCAGCAGAAAACTACCATCTGTCAGTTCTACATTATTAAAATCCCTAAAATGTACATTAATTTAGTCTCTTCCTTGTTTAACCAACAATGGAACTATAAGAACAAAAAGACATGAGAGCTGTAGGAAAAGCAGACTTTTATTTGCCGTTTTACCATTATCAGCTGCAGTAACCATCTAAATGTAGAATTAAGAAAAATGCTCATCTCTTCAGAGCAGGAAATATCACAGCAAAAAGATCAAATTAATGTTCTGTATGTGTGCATTAGGTTATCTTGAATAATCAGTAAAGGCTGTGTTTGAATAATATCATATCTTTAGACAATACTTATCCTTCAAAGCTTTGACAATTGCAATATTATTGCAAACATATCCAATTTGTTTTGACTGGTTATCTAATTGAGAACATAGTACAAAATGATTAAAACATAAAACTTCTGCCTATGACAGCTTATGCCCTTGGCCCAGTTGTTAATATTAATAACACTAATGTATATTGTTAAAAAAACACTACTGTTGTTACTGGCTTTATTTTCATGCTGTTTTTATTTGTTTCATATTTGTGTTGAATAATATAAAGCTGGTATCAAATGCTAATGCTAATGGATATTGTTGAAGAAATGCTCCCGAAGTGTGGTACGACTGGCACATCTCTGATTTCCAAGATGGCAATTTCTTTAGGGGAGAAAACTTGAGGAAATATTAGCCAGGAAATTGCCAGGATCTTAAAAAGCAACAAGGGTCACACAAGCGTTCAGACTGAACTTCAAAAAAGGAAGCTGGCAAGTTGGGAGCCAGCAGTTCCTGGAGTAGAGAGACAACATAATTGTTATAGAGTTATGACAACATAAGTTTAGGTGCCTTCTAACTTATCAGGAGAATAGCCAAGTATCTGTTGACTAGGGAGGGCAGGAGGAAAAAAGCTAAGAATCTAAGCCCTCAAGCCCAAACCTATTTAAAGGCTTTGATTTCAATGTCCTGCGTAGAAGAAATCTTCAGGGTGGATATGGTTTTATTCTCGGCTGCAATAGAGAGTGAAATCAAGCCAAATCATAGAAAAGCCTTCTGGCTAGGATACCTGTTCTGTCAAAAGGGGTTCAGTGTTAGGAAAACCGAGACTGACAACCAGGTCTACTCTGAAGCCTGACAAAGCCTGACAAAAATAGACTGACTAGTTATAAAAAAATAATAGAAGGAAAAGTCAGGACGGTGTACAATCTCTCCAGAACGTTGCAATGTAATTTAAAACAACACAATACTTTAACAGAAGATGAGTAAAAATGTGTATCACTGACCAGGAAAGAAAGAAATCCAAAGAATTACCGGAGTGACTAAGCAGAGCAAGGGAAATAACTGTCAGAAAAACTCTGTCTGTCTAGCCATAAAACACAAGTAAACAAATCCATAAAATGTAAGTAATTTTCATTCCATCATGGGTATACCATCCCTCACTATAAAGCTGTTGGGACAGTTCAGTTCTGAATAATTTCTGAAAGTTAACAATGCTAAGAGCCTCACTACTGTGTACTTTGCAGAAATGGGGAATAACAGCGGTTTCTCTTGGGACATACGCCGTGGCTGATGGTTGGAGGAAGCAATTCAGGAAGCACATTTGTGCCCAAATATATGTGGTTTGACAAGCAAGGACCAGAACTATGAACCCCAGGACAAATTCCCAGTGCAGAACTGCTCCTTAGAGACAGTGCCATGGTATCCACAGATGTCACTGGAGTTGCTAGAGTACTGGCATCTGGTTGACTATTTTGGTTTAGATCAGGGGTGTCAAACTCAATTTCATTGAGGGCCGCATCAGGGTTGTGTTTGACCTTGGGGGACTGGGGGAGGCATGGTGGGCGTGGCCATGGTGGGTGTGGCCAGCTTGACATCACTCGAGGCTGTTTTCGGTTGTGATAGGCTCCTGAAGCCCTGTGCCAGCAAAAATGGAGCTTGGTGAGGCTGCACATAGCCTCCTCGGACTCTGTTTTTGCTGGCAGAGGGCTGCAGAAGGCTGTTGCGGCTGAAAAAAGAACCCGGGCGGGCCATGCACGGCCTTCCAGAGCTCCATTTTTGTTGGCAGAGGGTTGCAGAAGGCCATCGCGACCAAAAACAGAGACTGGGAGGGCCATGCGTGGCTCTACCGACCTCCATTTTCACTGGCAAAGGCACTGCGGGCCAGTCCTTCACTGTTTGCAGGGTGGCCCCATGGGACAATCTAAGCACCGCGTGAGCTGGATCTGTCCGATGGGCCTTGAATTTGACACCCTGGATTAGATAAACTAAATATGCTGGACTAGATAAACTTTGGTGTCATGTAGCAAGCTGTCTTAATTTTGAAATATTTTTTAAAAGGGGTGGTTCGTAGATGACAGAGTTCACAATTTGTCCTTGGGGAGATCCTATAAACCACTTCTTTGGAACTGCCTTCAGAATAGATAAATGATACTGCGTGGGATGTATATGAGGTGACAGCTGACTAATAAAAATGCAGGTAGCCTTGACTGTCATCCCTCTCAGGTGAACCAGAGAGGAAATGATTAGATCAACTAATGCCACCTTACTCTAGGGCTGCATTAACTAAATCTTGCAAGTCTGAAAATACAAATTCCCACTGCCACTTTTAACTGCTTGAACCATTAGGGTGAACCCTTCCTCTTTCTCTGACAATTAAGCCACTGGGGACTCCTGCCTTTCTTGTCTGATTGTTTTTAATTAGCCTCAATTCTCCGCGATCCCCAAGGTCATTTACACATTTCATTATGTTAACTGACAACTGCTGGTTTAATGACGGTTCAAAATTATGATGGCCTCAGGAAAAAAATGATTTATGATCCATCCTTAAAGTTAGAACTATTATACTACTTCCATGGCTACCTGATTGCAATTTGGGTCCTCGGCAGCCAGCTTGCATTTATGACAACTCTTAACACTTTGCGGTCATGTCATCACAATTTGTGACCTTCCAAGCTGGCGTACGATAAGCAAGACCAAATTGGGAAGCCAGCTTCACTTAATGACTATATGTTTTGGTAAAAATGGTTATAAAATTAGGTCTGGTCACATGATGACTCATTGTACAACTGTACTGACTTATGATGGAAATTTCAATCCCAATTGCGGTCATAAATCGAAGAACACTTGGTAGCATACATGCATTCTTATTGAAACCTATTAGATGTGAGACAATGGCTTGAACAATGACCAGTTTCTGCTTAATTAATTCTGTAATTCAAGATTTGGAATGTATAGGGATCTTTCAGTGTTCAAATTTTATCCCCAAAAAGTGAGTCATAAACCAAAGTGCTAATCACAACCAAGTGAGGCATTCTGAACACTTTTCAGTTATGGTTTTGGAACAACACAATTTGTATGAATTCAGCTTCCACTTATTGCTTAACCCACACTATTGCCAATTTCAGAGAGTTATTTAAAGTGACAACCAAGATTTTTCATATGGGAAAGAGAACAGGGGTAGAATATTTTTTTAAAAGGGGAAGTACTGTTGGTAATTCACTCCAAAGCCTTTAGCACTTTCCCTCAATAGGTTTTTGTTTTAAAATAGATATTAAAAATCCCCAAGAATAGAACAGACCTTTACAGGATTACTTAAGAGTGTTTCTTCAGAGAAGAAGGAAAAGTTCTCCATAAACTTTTTGGATTTATCCTTTGAGACCACAAACCTGCTACTAGATACCATAGTCCTTCAAATTAGAAGAAGATGAGAGATCAAAGAAAATCAATGGGGTCAAAACTCTATATATCTTCCAGTAAAGGTAGGTTTAGTCACAAATTCTATCTTGTAATAGACTAATATTGAGCTAGATAATAGGTCAATCGAAAATGATTTGGGAAAAGTACTTTGGAACAGGCTAAGAGCGCTGTGGCATAATACCGCTTTAAAACTTTTTTTTTCCAGGTTTCCACACAAGAAGTGGCTATTTTATCAGGTGACTCTTTAAAATAACTACATCTATACCGTGATTTCTTTAAATCAGCCACATCTACTTTTTCATGCCACTGCTTTGGAGAAAGATTGCATTTCCTCTCCCACCCATCTGGAAGCACTTCTTATGAATTATTTTTGAAGCATTTTCAAATCTGTTTCCTCAAGGAACACTGGTGCTAATCAACCAGAGCTTACTTGGCCATCTTGGCTATTAAAAAGAGATGAGATACAAACTGTGTTTCCTTAAATTTTTTAGTTTTGGCAATTAAAAAAAAAAAGCAATACCCTTCTTCCAACTTCTTCTAGACTAGATTGAACAGTACCATCACTAGTCAATCCAGGTTGTACAAAGCTAACAAAGAGGTTCCCCTTCTCTTTTTATATCTAACAAGGATGGTATTGCTAGGGCAAACCTACCAACCCCTAATGTAGTAATGAAGTAAACGTTTAATTAGATCATAATTTAAAAAATCATTTCTTATGATTTTAAGAACTGCTCACTGTGAAAAGGAATGAAAACAGGTTGCCCTGCCTCAACAACAAAAAACTGATATTGTTTTAACCATTCTCTTACATGCTGTTCATAATGCCAATTAATCATTACTAGCATTGCGTGATGTAGAATCTCATTAACGTTGCACCAAGATCTTTGAGAATATGTGTTTGTTTCTACACATGCCCATGAAAACAAGCGTACAGAACTAATCTCCCTGTCCCTGGAAAATGAGAGGAACTTTGTTTAAAGCAATGTATGCATTATACTGTAGCTTTTTAAAATGTTCGTATGAATTCATTAGTTTTGATACACATTCTAGTAATCAAGGCAATCTACAAGATAATTATGTTCAATTGTGACATCTTTTTACTTTTGTCAACTGACATTGTGATAATTATCTTATTATCCATTTTCTTTTTACTGACATCAAGAATACATATTATTTAATCCAGCACTTAATAAATATTATTTAATCCAGCATTCCTGCTATTTACTACTACTATTCCTTCCTTCTTTTAAGCTCCCCATTACAATTTACTTTAACATGTTATCCTATTTCTTTATTTTAGAACTCATCCAGTTTTGCAGAATTCCAGTAGCATAAAATTTCCAAAATGTTTCAGTATATATATGTATACCCCTCATAGTATATATTTGATTAATTACTTAAACGCAAGCAAAGATGGGTATTTTGTATATGCAAACTTTGTGCTTCCTGTTCAACCCAAGTTTCAGAAGAACTAGCCCTCAGCTCCTGAAAAAGTCTGCGTAATTGTTCAGACATAATCTTGTCTCAGAAAATTTAACTATTCACTTGAAAGAAATGAATATCATTTAAGTTCTACAGATAAAGCTTTGACAAATAAATCAGCATAGCTCCATTTTAATCAATGTGGAATAATCCTTATTTTTATTTATTTTTATTTAGCCAAAGGTCTTGCTTTAAGAATGCAGTCCAGCCAATAGCAATAACTCTTCAGAATTGTTGACATCTTTCACAAGAACCCTAATCCTAACCCCTGCTCAATGCAGGATCCTCAATCCAGGAAGTCGGTACATTATTTCTTAAAGATGGCAGCTCAGCTACTTCCTGCTCTACTCTAGAACAACCTGATCATTATTAACATTCTTATCTAAAGTTCCGTTAATGGTTCTAGTGCTCCTTTTCATTTTACATGACAGTTCTTTAGATATTCAATGACCATTCTCAAAGAGCAATACTCTTAAGGTATGGGGAAATAATATAAGATACTGTATAATATGGGTTCTAAACTGCAGTGGAGTTCTTTATTATAGGAGGCAATTCAATTCAGATATGGGTAAATGCAATCACCTCCCACAATATAGACATCATCAGTGGTGGGATTCATTTTTTTTTACTACCGGTTCTGTGGGTGTGGCTTGGTGGGCATGGCATAGCTTAGTGGGCGTGGCTTGATACTGTAAAATCTCCATTCTCTCCCCACTCCTGGGGGAAAGTTATTACCGGTTCTCTGAACTACTCAAAATTTCCACTGGTCAGAACCTGCTGAATACTACCTCTGGACATCATGTTACTGTTATCACCTATGCTCAGTATATTACTTAGCCTCATGTTCATCTTGAAACCAATAACATGTATTGCTGTCTAAGCTCGTCACTCCTTTCTTAATTTTTTATCTTTGATTTATTTTAAACTAAAGGCAGAACTGTACTTTTATCGTTGCTGAATTTCACCTTGTAGGTTTTATAAGAATGCCAGTCTGCCAGGATATTTTTCAACTTGATTCTATTTTCATATCGCATCTGCAGACTGGAGAAATCTCGCCTCTGATTTCATTCAAGTCAATTATAAAAACCATTTCTCACAACCGTCTAGAATGAAGTAAAGCCATTAATGAACACTTATTGGGGACAATTTTTTAATCAACAATGTGTTCATAAGGTATTATTCTCACATTTGTGAAGAAAAAAGTGAGTCAATTTTCTCAGGGTGCCTCTAGAGAATATGCCTGAGGAATGGGATGTGGATCTAGTTCTCCCAAATTGTATGCACTTTCCATTATATAGTTCTCATTTTCAAATCCTTAATGTGTAGTCAAAATAGAAAGCATGCAGTTAATTCTACCAGTTTTATTTTTCTTTAAACTGAGCCCATAACTGTACATAACTGTGCAATATAAGCAAAATCCCATTTGTAATAGGAAGACTACATCTTAAATGGGGGGTGGGTGGGTAAAAAAGGTTGATGTTTAATTGTCTTGCTAATTAATCAACTTGGAGACCTATTACTAACTTTTTTCTGGTTCTAAAGCAGCTTTCTTATACTTATGCTTCCCTTTTTTGGGATAATCTACATACCCCTTTTCTCTTCCAATCTTTATTTTGTAAATAAAAGATCTGAAATCAGAATAATATTATACGGCTATTAATAGTGACATCTGAGCTATGGTTCAGTTTCTTAATCATTCTGTTCAAATCATACACATTTTTGCATACGTTCATTTTGACGAGATGGGACTTATTACTTACTGAACAAGGAGAGATTCAACCTGGAAATAAGAAGAAACTTTCTGACAGTGAGAACAATCAACCAATGGAACAGCTTGCCCTCGGAAGTTGTGGGAGTGTCATCACTTGAGACTTTCAAGAAAAGATTGGACTGCCATTTGTCAGAAATGGTGTAGGGTCTCCTGCTTAGGTGGGGGGGGGGTGGACTAGATGACCTTCAAGGTCCCTTCCAACTCTGATTATTTGTTATCTGTTACCTACTCTGGTAATGTAATGTCTGCATACAAGCAACTAAGCTCAGAGAGCACCAAAGACTCCATAGTTCTTTCTCCATAGAAGAGCAACATATATTCTCCTCTATTGGTACATAATTAAAAATTGTGAGAATTACCCTATTAGCATATCTTGCTTGTATTAAAAAAATCCCTTTTCTTGAATTGCTGCAGAATGGAATCCTAGTGAATTCCAAGAAATTTAGCTTTATAAATTAGAGTAGGTAGGCAATAAAACACCTTGCAGAAAGTCAAGGCTAAAGTAAGACATTTTCATGTTTTGCTGAGAAAAATACAAAATATGTTATTAGGAGATAAATTTACTCAAGGGCATCTCTAATTTTTAAATAATCATTTTCTTTCATTTGATTTTGATTTCCTATAAATCAGAAATAATATGTATTACAATAACAAATCACATTAACTAGAGTGCCGTAATAAATCACATTAATTAGTTATACAGGTCCTCATGATGTAATCTTACTTTGTGATTATTGGAGTCTAGTGCTAATCATGATTTGCTAAACGGTTTATTAGAATAAACTACAGTTTCATGATTTCAAAGAACATGCTGCCCAAGCCTTCAGAATATGTAAACTGATATACCAGACTGAAATGTGAGCAGGAGTTTATGCTGTTTTTTTGTAATGTATTCCTCAAATATGTGTGATTTAATTGAAGACATACACACAGTGAATGAAGTGGCACTTGTAAATTTATGGTTTTGCTCAAACAAGAGCTACTAAATTTATCTCAAATTAGTTTTAAGGCTGGAAACATATGGTTGCAATCACAAAATATGCTTAACTGGTTACTGAATTAATCCCATTTCTGGGTTCCCACAATTCACTGAATCATAAATTCAGCAAATGGGCAAAGTTCACACACCATGCTAAGGTACAAAAATTGAGGTTAAAATATCAAGTTTTGTGGTTTTGCAAATACAGTTGCTACGCTTTTAGGTGATCTGATGGTGTAAATCATGCAACCCCTGCCTAAAATTTTCCCGATTCCTTTGAATGAGAAAACATCTACAAAATGTGGATTATTTTTCTTCCATTACATTCTGAATTAAATGAAAAACTATCATTGTAAGGAACTACAGGTGACTCACATGCTCCTTGAAGAATTATTTTCCAAAGAAAAAGACAGCAATTTCTCTGGGGAAAACCAGAAGGGTTCAAACTGACAAAAATTAAAGTTGTGGCATGTCATAAACCTTTTCTACAAGCATTGTGAGATCACATGCATGTTCAAGGGGTGGGAGCTTGCAGCAGAACACAGTTTTTCAACTTTAGGATAAAAGCAATAAGATCCTGCAGATGCTATTGCAGAATTTAATTTCGTTGTACGAGGTATAATGACAATAAAGTGAACTAACTAATAGTTGTTTGGCTTGCCAGCCCTATCATATGACATGCTTGTGCGCTTCCCAAGGTGCACCACAGGAATCATGTATTTCATTCTTAACATGAAATTGCTGTTCCTATGAGCATGACTGAACTATCCTATACACCAGTGGTTCCCAATCTTTTCCGGTGTGCGGCTCCCTTAAGTACTTCCGATTTTGGCCGCGGCTCCCTTAAAACTTACGGAGTTTTTCCGCGGCTCCCTTAATA
>JAOYMU010000192.1:13063940-13089149 GCA_025802295.1 Psammodynastes pulverulentus | reverse complement strand
GCACATATGTGCTAGTTGTTCCCGACTCTAGGGGGCGGTGCTCATCTCCATTTCAAAGCCGAAGAGCCAGCGCTGTCAGAAGACGTCTCCGTGGTCATATGGCCGGCATGACTAAACGCCGAAGGCACACAGAACGCTGTTACCTTCCAAACGAAGGTGGTCCCTATTTTTCTACTTGCATTTTTACAAGCTTTTGAATTGCTAGGTTGGTGGAAGCTGGGACAGGTAACGGGAGCTCACCCGTTACGTGGCACTAGGGATTCGAACCGCCGAACTGCCAACCTTTCTGATTGACAAGCTCAGTGTCTTAGGCACTGAGCCACCACGTCAATAGTGCAAAGAAGAGATCTAGTCACCTCTGAGGTACTCTACTTCTGTTCAGGGAGAATCCACCAGTGAAAGAGCTTCTGATCAAGTTATTATCTATGCTGCCACCTCCCAGGCGACAAATTATGATGGATCCCCAAACCGGACTATGCAGCAGCCATGGTTTTGGAATCCTGGGATAGTATAAGGCTGACTGAAGGCAGCATGAATTCTTGCTTTAAGATTCCACAGTGATTTTCCATTTTCCTAGCTCAATTTACAGAAGAGAAGAGAGCGGTGTGCGACAGATGGATTTTTTCTGAGCTCTTCTCACCTCGTTTTCTCTCACCTACACCACATTGCACATGGACTTAAGATGGTAACTCCTGACAACCACACAGGCCATTCTATAGCATGAGAAGAGTATGTGTAGAGAGGAAGTGATTTTTGAGGGGTAGCACTGAGAAGTCTTACACTTTCCCAGTATAGCACTGACCTCTCTGCAAAGCTCCCTTCGTGCAGCAATGAGACTTTATAATAGGCTGCTCTGATCTCAGTGGAGGCTAATTTAAAGCCTCATTGCACACAGGGAGATGAGGGTTGTTTTAAATGAGCTTTTTTATTATACTTTAAAAAAAAAATCTCACTCAAGAAAATTCCAATGAGGGTATACTACTTATGTATAGGATATAACCTACAGCCACAATTTATTTCCATAGGAAATGCTATTTCAAGGAACAAGATTTTATTCCTGGGAAGAAATTTCTCACATAGCAGAAATGGAAAACATTGCTTAAGACACACATTGTAGAGAGGCCAAGAAAGGATCTTCCTTACTTTGGGCTTTAAGTCCATCTGCTTTGTAATTTGAAGATTCCACCCGGCGAAAAGTATTTGGTGTCTTAGTTTTTCATTTTGTGATCTTAAAAATGTAGCATAACAGCTGAGGGATTTTTGGGGATACTTCATTCAGCTCCAGGCTTTCCATTGTTGTCAAGTAATTAAAAGGCGAGTCTCCAGCCAACAATCTGTTCTCACTGCCACATGATATAGCCTAATTATTCAAGAAGAGAGCATCTAAGCTGGTTGCTTTCTCTAATTTTTTTATTTTATTTTTAAACATAAAACCAGATGATTAGAGGCGCTCCAATAATTCCAGAAATGTTATTGCCTGCAGTTGGCATTCAATTCCAAAGCACTGGGATATGGTTATTTACAAAGCATTAGCTTAATAAATATTGAGTTCTCCTTTCTTCTTCTGCAAGAATATTGAATGACCTTTGGAAAAAAATAAGCATTTGCTCTTCCAACATGTCTCAGCTGCTTAGAGCTCCCTTAAAATAGTCCGATGCAATCCATGTAAACAGGATTCTTAAGACATTTTAAAGTAGAGATATGAAATGTACAAACTGTGGATCAGAACAGGTCATAAGGGAGCCCACGATGGCTGCAACATACATTCTGCCTGACATATGATAGATACCTCGGTGTGGGTCACCACTCACCTTCATGTCTCCCTCCTGCAAACACTTTCCACACTGATTTTTCCTCTGAGAATTTTCCGTCAATGTTTTGGGAAAAATTCTAGAACACGTAAAGCTACTGCAAATCTGTTTGGGCTTCGTTATTTCCCAAAGGCATTCAAAATGGCCTAAAACACTTTTTAGTGACTTCAGAGAAAGATGGCTAATGGCGGATAAATTGCCATTCCAGTATGCTGCCTCATACTGATCTCATTGAACAATCCCCAGGCGTCTCCCATTTGAACGCAGAGCAGTCTCAAAGACATCGGTATAGGACTGTTGGGAAACCTGACCTCATACTGAGGCAAATGTTCAAATAACTCAGCAGGAGGATTCTTCAGGCTTTGAGAATGATTCAGAAGTTGATCTGGCCTCACATGACCATAACTTCTCTCGGATTCTTCAGGCTTCTATGTGAAGGTGCTACAGCTTTAAGGCTTGTGTTCCTTTAACAAACAAATTTCTAATAGCAGCAGTCAGTTGGAAAACACTGACCTAGAGCATCCCTAAGGATTCCAGGTTATCTCCACTGCTACTTAATATATACCAGTACTTAAACTGCTGGGAGAGGGTAACCGGTGTTTTGAAATCACCAAATATAGCAATAGCACTTAGACTTATATACCGCTTCATAGTGCTTTGCAGCCCTCTCTGAGCGGTTTACAGAGTCAGCTTATTGCCCCCAACAATCTGGGTCCTCATTTTACTGACCTCGGAAGGAGGGAAGGCTGAGGCAACCTTGAGCCTGGTGAGATTCGAACTGCCAAATTTCAGGCAGCTGGCAGTCAGCAGAAGTAGCCTGCAGTACTGCATTCTAACTACTGTGCCACCACGACTCTTATGCTGATGAACGCAACTTTACCTCTCTTTCCCCATTTAAATCCAAGGAAATGATTCAAGTTCTAAGTGACCACTTTATGTTGTCAATAGGGCAATGAGGGTAAATAAATTAAAGCTTAATCCAAACAAAACTCAGGTTCTTAAAGGCAAACTGAGACTAGAAATTAACACCTCAGCTCAGTAGAAAGACATCCTTTAAACTCCATGGGTATTCCTTGGCCATAATGACCTCTCGTTGGTTGGATTTGGCACAATGTAAATGCTGAAATAAGTAAATGAATATTTGCACAGCTAAGGTTCGTGGGCCAACTGTGTACAATTCTAGAGATGCCAGATTTGATGTATGCATTAGTTACAATTAGTTTGGACTATTTTAATGTGTTCTATATCAGGTTGCCTTTGAAAAATATTTAGAAACTTCAGCTACTATAGAATGTTGCATCCAAAAATAGGCCAGGACCAGTTAAATGAGGCGTATTACAGACCCAGCTACCATAGAATTTTTGAACACAATGCAAAGTACTGTTTTGGACACACAAGTTCCTGTATGACTAAGAGACAGGCTATTTTATCATTTAAATCTGCTCCGGTTTTAGGATCTATGGGTAAGGTATCCTAGTCTGCAAGAGATCATTAGGGGGAATAAAAAATGACAGTCAGGCAACATCTCCTCATATGTTGCTTGCAGCCTCTGAAACTCCCTGTAAAAGAAGATCAAATGAACATTGTTTCCATTCTTCTTTTATCAGAAGGCAAATAAATAGTTGATCAGACTAACTTTGGGAATCTGAGGTGATTTTTTGTTGAAATCATTTAAACGTACAAATGCTAGTGCTACTGATATATTTGTGATTATTTTTATATGATGGCTTTTAATATTTTAATTAAAATGTGCTACTTTACTTGTGACTTATTCTTACCCATTTTCAGGATTAATTCTGATGTCAATCCCATTTGAAAGAGCTGTTCTGACCACCGAGTCTAATCCCTTGCGGAATGCCAAAATCCAAATTTATGGATTTTGACAGGTGGTTGTCTTAGTTTCTGCTTATACCTTTCTACTGAAAATGAGCCCATCACCTCCCTGGGAAATTGGTCCCACTGTCAACTGCTCCTACAGTTCGAAAGATCACCCCCCCACCCTCCCCCCCACCAACACTGAATTGGAATCTGCCTTCCTATAACTTAATCTGTTAGTCTGTGTCCTGTGTCAGCCCTGGATCCATCTTAGAGACAGATTCTGGGCTGCCACAGCGGGAGATGGGCAAGCTGTGAGAATGGGAGAGTAGCGAAGGGAATATAGCCACAGCAACATTCTTTCGCCAGCGATCAAGGACAAGCTGCTGGCACCCAGAGGGGAGTGACTGGAATTTGGTGGCAATTGAGACAGGAGATTGATTGGCCAATGTGATTTGAGAGTCACTAAATGGGGCAGGGTGTGAATTTTACTGTGGAGGGGGGAAAATGTGGGAATTCAGATTCGGGTTTTCCCTAGATGTGCCAACATGACTACTCTAATAAATTCTAACTTTGATGGATTTTGTCTCAGAGTTCTGAATTGTTTGGAGAGTTTACTTGGAATGCTGACATCTTGCAACTTGAGATAATAAAGAAGTAGCTTTAATCTTCTGTTTGACATCCTTCAGGTATTTCAAGAAGATTGTCATATCATCACCCCATTATCATTTAGTCTACCAAAACTAAATATAGCCAGCTCCGGCCATCTCTCTTTATACGACTTAGTGTCTAGTCAGTGTAAAATCTTGCATTATATTTCCTGACCATAGGAAATGGCATTTATCTACAGCTATTTTTAAACACACATTTTCAAGGCTATTGAGCTTGACTTTCTATACCGCCCCCAGTGTAATCTCTTCCTTTAGTTCCAGAACCTAAAGATGCCACTTTGAAAAGTTCAAACAGGATTTTTATCAAAGCATCCTAAGAAAGAACATCTTCTACGTTAGAAGATAGCATCTATGCGACTGTCTTCAGATACAGGTTGTACTTGACTTACAACCAAAATTGGAATTGGAATCTTGGTTGCCGAGTGAAGCAGTTGTTAACTGAGATGCCTTTATGACTGATTTGTTCAATGATTCAATCCCAGTTGCAGTTGTTAAACAATCTCCAAGGTTGTTAAGTGAATGGAGTAAAAAAGCTGTCCGCTGAAGGATTTTAGCTCCCCTTTATGTACAGAAGGGAACTCCTCCAAAGGTGGAGCTCTGGTTCTGAAGTTATTGGGAGGAGTTCCCCTTCTCTTTCTGTATGGAGGGGAACTCCTCTAAAGAACTGAACAAATGGATCAGACTTCTGGATCAGAGCTCCGTTTCTGTGTATGGAGGGGTGGGAAGTCCCTCCCAAGGACTGCAGAAATGAAGCTCAGATCTTTGTGTGATTTGCAGTCTGGAGAAGATAATGCCTCTGCTAGGCTACAGAAAAAGAGTTTGGATCTCCATGATCCAAGCTCTGTTTCCATAGCCTGGCAGAGACGTTCAGCTCCACTCGGTACGCAGCTTTTCGACCAGCCCCACTGACTTTCTGGGAAGCCAGCAGAGAAGATTGCAAATGGCAATCACATGCTCATGGGGCTCTTGGCAGCAAGCTGTTAAGTGTGAACGGATTGCCAAGCATCCAAAATGTAGTTGTGTGATCACAAGGGGAGGGGGAGGCAAAATGTTTTTACAACAGTTGGAAGTGCTTTGCAGGCCCTAAAGCACTTTTTCTGAGGCCATGGTACCTTTGAGCAGCCATTAAACGACCAGTCATAAGTCAAGGACTACCTGTAATATAGGATACAGCAACTGAGGGACAAAACAAGTTATGGTAGTCATCTTGAAAACTGATTTATCCACACCACATGACAGGAACTAGTCATCAATATCTGAGCAATAATTTAACTGCAAACATTCACAGAAACATACACAAATATTTAAAATAAGAAATGAGAAACTGTCAGGCAAAACAAATAAGAATATCACAATAAACCAAAAAGGCATGGCAGAAGAGAAGTATGATGAGAAGAACACGCAGGACAGTATCGAAAACAATGTCTGAACAGCATGAATGGGAGAGCAGGAAAAGCAACAGTAGTAATGGCAAAGGGGGAAAAAATGAAACCACCTCTTACAACTTAATTGTGTGAATTTTAACCATCAGGGAAGAGAAAGAAAGCAGCAGTACAAATCGAATAACCTTTTCTGTGCAATATCTTTTAGCCTCAGTGTACTGCTATTCCAAGTATTTGATTCAGAAGATGCTACTGATGCTGAATGGTCCACGGAGCAAAACAAGTAAACTAATCAGAATTATAAACAGTGATTTCTTGACGAGTGAGCTCCATCGCCAATGGAGTCCAAGGATGAACAAAAGCTTCACCTCAGGTTATGAACTTCTGCTTTCATCTTTCCAGAAATTTACCTTTGATAGGATTTACATTCAATCTACCATCTTATCACAGCATGTAAACCAAGATTCATAGATTACAGCCAAGTCCTGCTTATTTTTTTATGCAGGTCAGCATCAACATATGAAGTGTTAATATAGGTTAATAAAGTTGAGATTTAGTTATTGGTGGAAACAAAAGGAAGAACTAGTTTTCTTTAGGCCATGCAGAAGGAGAGAATAGTACACAAAATTGAAATTTGTTTCACATTGCTATTAAGGCTACTAGTTCAGTAGCCCAGGGCGCTTTCTAAGAATGCTGTTGACTGAAAAATTAATCATGTGCTGAAGTCTTGCCTCATGCATGGCACTCTTCATTCTGGGTCCATCCTGTTTCCATTCTTTATCCACCTTTTTGACCTGCTGCCCTTTGCATTAGTGTAATTTAGTGTCTTTCAGTATTCCTTTGGGAGTACAACAGCTTCTGAAATGCGTTGGAGTATTTTAGATTGCCAGAGTCTTCAAATGTACTTCCTGTATACTTTCCATATTATACTAGTGCCCAGAATATTCTGAATGATGGGATGACCTTGTTAGTCTTTTGGGTATTTTAATTAGCCTACATCTCATAAGATTTTGCTGATCTCCACTCTAAGAAAGTTTGGGAGGCTATAAAATCAGTTTTGGTTGTAATGGATACCGTAGTATTTATGGGGATTATTTGATTAAATCCTGGAGTAAAAAAAAGAAGGTTAAGAGATTTTGGGCAAAATGTATATGTTTGTTCAGCAGAAATAGATAATTACTGCCCATCTTGTCCACAGTTATATCTTGTCCACTGCCCATCTTGTCCACAGTTATTTAAAAACACTGGTATAAATCCAAACATATAAATACCCCACAATATCTTTGAAATAATTTCATAGTTATTCTGGATTTTTTACTATTCTGGACTCTAAGCTATTGTACAAAATGAATCAACCTCCCTTCCTTTTGATCTGAGGGTTTAATTTAACAATATTTGTTTTGGGGAATACCTGAAACCCATAAGCAGAAACTAAGCCTGATTGGGAGGGGTGATTTATTGCAAACTCTTTTTGTAAGAAGTAGTGTGCTTCTGATATTCTATCTTCATGCATATTAAATAGGCAACCAATTTTGAAATTGTCTTATAAAATATATTTATTTATGTGAGTGAAGTAAGAATGGTTGAGCACTGTAACTACAGGGTGAAGCTATGGAATAAGGTATTTGCTTAGTTTGATTGTAATTCCAAAATAATATGATTCTACTTCATCATAGTTCTGTTAACATTTGCTAAATTCTGAAAAGCGTAATTTTGCCCTGATGAAACAACAAGGAATATAAACCGGTTATGTACATGGAACATGCCATAGAGGTATCTTATAAATGTCAGACACAATAACAATATCACCTTGGCCACAACTTCATTGAGTTGAACTTATAGGAGAAGCAAATGAAGAGACTACTTGATCACTGAGTCAATTCTTATACTTTAGATCGATAATGTGTGAAGTTAGCTCACTATAAATCTTAATCAGCTAAGACAACTAGTAAATTTACGTGCTGCTCTTGTAATTCTTCTTGCTGCTCTTGTAATTCTTCTAGCCCAACGAAAACATTTTACTGTTAAGGGTTCTCAGAACCAGGACAGAATTTATAACCTTTTATCTGAATTTTTATCTCAATTAAGATCAACTGCTAGCAAAGTAACTATCCAGAGAAAGTTGCCCCAATAAATATTTACTGACATTGGCACAGCCAGCATTGATATAGCGTAGCTCCTTTCAGTATACCACGTTCATAAGCCAATTATGTAATTAGCATGCAATGTTCAGTACTTTTGCTGAAGAGACATCATTTGTTTGCTTTTAAAAAAAAAACCCTGGCTTCCATTTTGGGAGGCATGCCTCACCCGATATTAATCCTTCTATCTATTTTTTTGCATTGTTCTGGGAACAAATATGAGTCTTTTAATTTTAATCAGATACACCAATCATATGACGAAACTGAATATTTTTTACACACATTTGCATTTTTCTTTGCTCTCATCTACCGGTAGCAACCTTTAGATTTGAAAAGGAAGCAAGTAGCATTTGACGTAAAAGGGCTTTATTGAAAAATAAAAGGAGGAGCAGGAATTTCATAAAGTCTGCTATATCCTTACCTGTGCTCTGACTGAGGGATCTTTTTTAATCCACTTTATCACGGTTTCATAAACCAGTTCTTCTGTTTTCGTGTTTAGGCTGTCATTTGACATATACGAAATGACGTCATCCTTTGAGATATTAAGAATCTCCTCTTGATTTGCCACTTCTGGGAAAATCTGCAGGGCGTAGGCCTTCGCCATATTGTATAGTTCGCTGCACTGCATTGCCTCAGCCATGGCTAATATTCCTAAGCAATTGCTAGCAGTCAACTGTTTTTCTAAAAAGAACATAAGAAACAAAAAGTATAGAACAGGTTTTCCATTTTCTTGACCAATATTATTACATGCCACAGGTCACAAATGTATACCATGATGATGGCTTTTACTCATTGTACATGTAGCCTGTCTGTCATTTCTTGGTTCTGATTGTCATAAATAGCAATACCACTTAGACTTATATACCGCTCCAACCGCTTTACAGCACTCTCTAAGCAGTTTACAGAGTCAGCATATTGCCCCCAACAATCTGGGTCCTCATTTTACCAACCTCGGAAGGATGGAAGGCTGAGTCAACTTTCAGCTGGTGAGGGTCAAATTCCTGGCATTGAGCTGAATTAGCCTGCAATACTGCAATCTAACCACTGTGCCACCATGGCTCATGCCATTTGAATGCTATTTGGAATCTCAAAGGGTGATTGGAAATGAAGGATTTTGCCTCAGGTATTAAAAACACAGTAAGGTAAGCACCAGCCTCTAACAAATGTGCATTATAAGGGTAATAATATAAATACAAAATGATCCCAGCACATCTTAAATATTAAACTTATTAAGAGGGAACATGAACAGCCAAGAGTAGAGGTGACGTTAAGGGCTGTGTAAACGTGGCAGTTCCATGAGATCATTAAAGGGTACAGAAACTAGCAATAAGATACATGGTTCAACATCCTGAGAATCTTAGATTTCATTTTAAGAAACCCAGTTTTTAACATTTATTATTATTATGGTCCCAGAAACCAGAGAAGTTGGTGCAGTTAAGGATACTGCTTCCTCCACCTACCCACCCCACACTGCAGCAGTGACTTTGCAGTTGTTTCCCAATTAAAACTCAAGGATTTGGGATTAAACAATTCTTGAAATTAATTGCATAAATAATTGTAAGTCCTCAGAAAAAGATTAAAATAAGTAAATCCTCAAGAAAGAAACCTTTAAAAAAGATTAAAATAAATAAACACTTAGTAAAAGATCCTTCAGGAGTCTTAAGAGTGTCATCCCAGAGGAAAAAAAATTGAAAGTAAATCAAAAATATCTATTTTTACATCAAGGATCTATCTTTATTTATGTAGTTCCTTGGGTCAATTAGAAATCTCCAAACATGCAGTTTCCTGTAATTTAAGGTAAAATGTGCCCTCGACACTACTTGGTAGGAGACTAACCCAGTATATCTGAGGGGATTAAGTGACAGACAGCTACACCTATCTTCTCCAGAAAGCTTGGTCTTTTCTAAAATGGAAACCAATTGGATAAAGCTGTCTAAGGATATCACAGCCACAAAATCTGAATAAATGAATAACTGTGTTTTTGTACAATGTATTGAGGTTTTGAACTGGTTTTGCTTGACATGTGTACTACTAAAATACTCCTGTTGGTTGTAACCTTCAACTAATCCAAATGGTGCATCATAGCACCAACATTTTGAAATCAAGGTACCTCACATTTGCTAACTTAAAGAACAGGTACGTCTGTGACCTTTTACTCCTGTGAAAATGAAATTTAAAGGATCTTCACACCAGTTGTATTGCCAAATTTGTGGCTGCCACAGCACTGCCATATTACGATGGTCAGCTCTAGTCATGATTTCTGATCCTCCCTGCCAGTTTCTCACAAGCAAAGTCAACAGAGAAGGAAGTCAGAAACCAATCCCACTGTTTGTTTGTTTTTTTGCCTGGCTGTGGTCATCCTGTTGATCTGTTTAGGTAAGTAAATATCTCTGAAACCGTGACTCAACAGGTCATGGGGTTGTCTACTTTGTCTCTAATGCTGTCATATTAGCAAAGTAAGTTCCATTTGGAAAGTGCTTTTCATGCACATAGCACTGGCAACGATTTTTTGGACAGTAATTCAGGCATAATATTTAAAAAGTAACTTAGTAGTAGTCTTCATGTTTACTAATGATTTTTTAAGGGTTAAAATTATTTTGAAATCTATATCACTTTTATAATAATAAGACTCAGTTCTCTTGAATAATTCTTACTATCAAAGGATTAAGGAGAGATATAACGCTTCCAATTTCTAAGGCACTGGCTTTAGAACAATATAAAAACTTACTCTTAAGTTTCTTTTATTTTACTGCTTCTTTAACCTGTCTGCTTAGTAATGATTAAGTTTTATATCAGCATGGTTAATTCTGATTAATGATAGTCCAGGTATAGATTTTAAGAGCATCTCATCACCCAGGATTTAAAATTAAGAGGTTGTTTAAACTGAATTGTTTTAGTCTTTATGGCAGCCAATGTTAATGCCAATATAATGCTTCATCACCTTCAGAATGGTGGAAGGAATACATATAGACAGGTGGAGACTTCATCACTCACTAACGATCTACTAACCATGATTAAGATATCTCAAAAACCACATCTTCACTAATCCAAAGATATGCAAATGAAAGGGAGCTTCACGCACGATGCCAAGTCAGGATTTGGGCATGGTTTAACATCATGAGCTAATCCAGCCCTAAAGATTTGTTAAGCATGGCTTATGACATATGGCACCATGCAAATCCATCCAACTATGCTTTATTCAGAACATTTTGGTAAAAAAATGTGGCTTAACATGATATGAAAACTGAAGATTCTCCAGTCTGAATGGCTGACAAGCAGCAATATAATTTCATCATTCTTTTTCCTTCTTCCCCAATGAAGACAATAGATAGAATTATAAATTCTGCTACATTCATTGATTCCTATTCAGATCATGTTCTTTCTTACCGGGTCAAAACCTTGAGGTGCTGTATTCAGCCGTACTAATATTGCAAGTTTTCATGGGAAAGCACTGTATTTAGAAATCATATTACATTCCCCCCTGTGTATCTGTTTATTTTATTTGCAAAATAATAATAATAAAAACACATTAAAAATCACCCACAAGACAGCAAGGAAAATAGAGAACTGCTCTAAATATTCTCTTCAATCTTTAGGTTACTTAAAGCCATCTAAAAGAAAATGGAAGAGGAGAGGAGAGGAAGAGGAATACAAATTCAAATAGAAAATTAATCCCTAAGCCAATTTGCCTCTGTAACATAGTGAGAAGACCTAACTAGTTTTTCCATTAGTGTTTCTCAGAAGAACACTGGAAATAGGGCTTTAAAGGGATGCGATGCTTATGATAAAATGAAAAATGAGTCCAGCTAAAATGCTTTTCTCTAAACTTTTCATAGAGCAAATATTCTACGACCTGTTTCTGCAACTCAATTCAGCAAGGGCTATAAATCAAAACAAGCAATTATATTTTATGAATTCGCCAAATGAGAATGCAAGCCTCTAAGTTCCTCATATATAATGAAACTTGCAGCCAAGTCTCCCAATTGCATAACTATAACACAGTTCACTGAATTCAAATATTAAGTATTGGAAAAGGAAAGTTTCACATTGATTTAGTGGAAATAAATATATTGTGTTATAATAGCTGAATCTTTAGAGATAATGTGTACAGATATATTTGTGGGCTATTATAAAATCTATACAATCTATTAAAACATGCCAGAGCACAGTTATTAAATCTGCACTAGGGCGGCAAATACCATGAGATATCCATCTTTAAACTCTATGAATAAAATCCGCACTATGCAAATGCAGTGAAATCAGAAAGCACAAATGCCTTAAGCCTCATTTGGCCATTAGTGAACCCAGGATGCTCACCTCATGAGCCCTCCAGACGAGTCTTTTGGCAACTAGGATGGCTGTAATGATGTTGGTGGGGCAGAATTGGAAAATGATTCAAGCCCCCCCAACTACCCAAAGAAGAGCAAGATTTCTTGCCTTTGCCATAACTTTGGGGATGCGAGCATAAATAGCAAGTAAATAAGGAAAGGACGTGACAGGAATGTTGGATTCCATTTTGCTTGTAGCATTGTCCCCCAAAGTTTGATCCTAAGTAAGAGGCTAATATTTGGAATAGACCTTCCTGCTCGAGCAGGGGGTTGGACTAGATGACCTCCAAGGTCCCTTCCAACTCTTGTTATTCTATGAGTTCAAATGGGTGGGGTGAGGGATCCCAGTTCCAAAGTGCTTTTTAATTCCACAGTTATTCTGAATTAAGATCAAATGATATGGACGATTACTTCTCTGTTCCATTTGAAGGCATTTCTAAGGGCCATTCTAGGGCTCTATGCTTTCTTGGATAGTTACAGAATGTAAAATGCTATATAGTCCACATATAATCCTAGAGGAGCTGAAAGGCACATATCAGAAGGAAATAGCATCAATACTTACCTAGAAAAGAGACACAGACTTTGCAGAATGTATGAAACTGGAATTTGCTGGCAGCCTCGAGAAGGGTTTTGGCGTTGGCAGAATCTATTACTAAGGAACCTGTATAAACAAATTCCAGCAGCAGTTCCAGAACATCCGCTGTGAGATTTGATAATTCCAGCTCCAGCTTCTCGCTGCTTCGGCTACTGTCCCGGGGTGACCTAGCAACAGCAGACAATGAAATTCTTACAGGACATTAACTTTCCCCCAACGGTTGTCACTTACTGATGCCCAGAAAATCACATTATAAATTCACTGACATAGACTCTTCTTGTTTTTGTTTAAGAATAAAAAAAAAATACTGTATCTTAAAGAACAGATGAACTTAAAAGGGTTTTTATTACTGGATCTGAAAGAGAAAAATCTGCACACTCAAAAAATAATAATAATAAATCAGTTTATTGCTACTCTGCATATTCATGCAAAAAAATCGCAAACCAACGAAATGAACAAAAATTAAGAACAAAATCAGCCAACATTAATGAAAATATGGAATAGGATTAAATTTCAAAGGGAAGCAATACATTTTTATGTTTACACTTCGCATCTCTCCATCACTGAATAACAAAACCAAGCAGGAGAAAAATAAACCCTGCTTTGTAAATGAATACCTTATCTCTTTTTTTTTTGTTCCCAGGAGCTGCATCCTTCATAAAATACATGGAATTATATCTCCAAATAGAAAGTAAATGGCAAAATGGAGCTTAAAAAATTCTTCGTATTCTCAAGGCTGCAGGCAATTTGAAAATAATCTGCACATTTGGTATCGACACATTGGTTGACCCTAAAAATATATTGTTCCCTTTAAGGCGCTTAAAAAAAAAAACAGAGGAAGGAAGGAGACCCCTCATGGTATTGCTTTGAAAACTAAATACAAGACGAGATAGACAGACAAAATGGTTAGAGCAGAGGAGGGACGGGGGGTGGAACAACGACCAGCTCTGCCACAGCCAGCCAGCAGCCATCCTCTCGAAGTCTCATGACTGTGGCCTACCGCTTTTTCCTGCGTAAAGTGCTAAACAATTGCAATAGCGCCTGCATTTCAAGTGTGCATTAGTGCTTGTGAATTTATCAGACAAAAAATAGATACACGGGGAGGGTGGTGGGGTGTTGGGGCGGGGGGAAGGGCCCAGTTCCTAACGGCACATGGATATAGCTGCTGCAAAATGCTAAAGTTGGGTTATACCTGAAAGACAAAACGAAACAAAAAGCATTTGGTAATATCAAGAAAAGGGGAGGAAAGTCTGTTAGCATAGGAAAGCAAACGCCTTTTAAATGGTTAGAGCCATCAGCACCTTCTCACAGAAACCTTAATTGGTTTTAATGTGGGTTCAAGTCCGGGTACTCTGCCATTGAAACCTGTGTCGGAATTAACACCAACATTTGTATCAGCTTTCAGCAGCTCTCAAGTCTCCCAATGATTACAACATTATTTATTTTATTATCCCACCTTTATTAGAATTTTTATAAATCACTCAAGATGGAGAACATACCTAATATTCCTTCCTTCTCCTATTTTCTCCCCCAACAAAAACCCTGTGAGGTGAATGGGGTCTGAGAGAATGACTGGCCCAAAGCCACCCTGCTGACTTCCATGCCTAAGGCAGGACTAGAACTCGCAGTCGGTTGGTGTTTTGGCTGGTGCCTTAGCCATTAGATCTGACACATTATTACGATTCCTATTTAAGACAACTCTGCTCTGATGCTACCAAAAGTTTTAATACTTCAACTTGAGAATATAGTGTATACTGCAGTAATTTTGGTATTTTAGCAAATATGGTTGCATTTTACCTGGGTAAAAGCTTACAAATTTTCCTATGAAATACTGCAAGTTTTATACAGAAAACAAAATAGAGAATGGTACATTTGGGCACTGCACTTAGTGGAGTGGCTTAAATTACTCAATTATTTTGTTGCTTCCGTTTCATCTCCCTATGTGCCTTTTTCTCACTGGTACCACACTGTTATTGATGAGGATGTGCTTACTCATTCCATCATCCATTGCATCCATGCTGATGAAAACAGCAACAAGTACAATAGCTAGTAGTTAAATCTGTTAAGGTAAGGCAGCATTTTTCTACTTACTTAACGGGGAAATCATAGATGGGAAAAAAAATCACTTTTTGCAAAAGCCAGAGAAAGTGCAAGGTAGAATGTGAATCTGGGTGAGAGTATTTCTGTCCATGCTTTTGTCACAAGTTGCTAACATTTATATATGTTAATTGTATCAATAGTTCTGCAAGTGATTAATCATATTCAGTTCTCCCTGGAGACAAAGGAAGGTAAATGAATCTAGAAACCTGTGAATAGCTTTAACCACTATTAGATTTGTTTTTTGTTTTTTTTTTAAACCAATATTTGAGACAACTCCAGATTGTTATTTCTCTCTGGAATAATTTTGTGATGATGTCTTCTCTTCATAATATACCAAGCAATAAATGGCTGTTCCAATTGATTAAGCACCAAAACAAAGCTAAGGTGTTTAATCAATCACAAAAGCTGCTCATGGAAAGCATAATACCCAGCAGAGATTTATTGATCTAACATGACTTGCCAGAAATGGAAAATAAAATTATATCCTTTTCTTCTTCTGGTGACAGCTTAATATTGGCAAGATGAGGTAACAGAGCTGCTGTGTGGCACACAGATCAGGGTATATTGCATGACAAGAAAGTTCTTGACCCAATCAACAAAACAAATTGCATTAAAACAAATGCATTAAAAAAGCAAGCAAACACATAGAGAACAAATATGGCTTCCATGAAGATGGACAGCCTTGAACAAAGTTAAACAAGAGGATAGATGGATTTCGATCATGATTTCTATGAGACAAGCAAAAGGATATAAACCCACCCAAACAATGGACGGAGTAGATTAACTTCTATAAGTAGACAAACACCATCTCTTAATCCCACTAAAACGTATCAATAAAGGATGGTATTTGTAGATATGAGAGGTCCTTGGTATCCTCTGAGCTTGGCTGTTTTCTTGAAGATGTTTCAGTACCCAAACTAGGTAATACTATCAGTGCTCACTCAACAATTTCAGCACTGATGATGTTACCTAATTTGAGTAATATTTGAATAACATCTGTGACAAAACAACCAAGCTCAGAAATCACCAAGGACCCCCACTAAAACTTATCTGGTAAACTGCAATAAGCAAGGACTGATTACTTAGGCTCAACGGCTGTTCCCTCTCCCATGCCAAGGCAAGAAATCTGTTCTTCCAAGGCTGCTCATATTATTTTGGGAATAAAGGCAAAAAAAGAGAAAGAAACAAAACCCTCACAAGGGTTTCCCTTTTCCATCCACTGCACAAGAAGCTGCTTCACTCTGCATAATGGAAGAATCTATCCTGAAAGTAAAAAAAAAATGAGGACAAAATAAACATCGGATACAATTAGGGGCATTGAAATGGCCTCCGACTACCTCAGATAGGTGTGAGATCTTGTTGGACAGCTTAGGAAGCTCTGAATCCCTTCTTTGGATGAACTAAGGCAAATACACACATTTTCATGATCTGTATTGCATTTAATTGTTGTAGGAGCTTCCAACAGTTCCCTAAATCATTTTTCTTCTTTCTGGCTACAATTTTTTGATCAATTTAGCCAGCTTTTGCCTAAATACATTCTCTCTCACATATATATAACCCAACGGCCTGTGGTAAGAACAAACAAAGATGACATTTATTATTGCTTAAGAGGGCTTCTGTCCCTATAAAACAGGGATCTCCAAACTTGGCAACTTGAAGACTTGTGGACTTCAATGCCCAGAATTCCCCAGCTAGCTGGCTGGAGAATTCTGGGAGTTAAAGTTCACAAGTCTTAAAGTTGCTGAGTTTGGAGACCCCCTGCTATAAAACAAGAATGTGCAATGTATTTCGGATTGAAGTCTGCACCTGAGTAGCATACCAAGACCTATGTTGTTGACAGTAGGAACTGACCAAGGCACTGACCTTTATGAAGCTAGGGAAGAAAATAAACATATAACATTGTTTCATTTTATTCAAATTAAATACAATAGAAGAGAAGTTATGTAGCTCAGGGTGGAATTGTGGTGGCCCCAGTACCCTCAGAGAGCACCACTGATCCCACAATTAAATGCAGTTAATATAATTGTTCCCCATGTTCTTTAATGATGCTCTCCTTTTGCCAAATTAAAATTAAAATTGTTTGGCAACAAATTTTGGTGGGAAAGAGACTAGGATTAGGGTTATAGCTGTCTTTCCTTGACTCTCTGTGATTGCTTGAGACTGCAGCAGGAAAACACTGCTGAAACAACCAAAGGCTGCAGCTGTTGAGAATACAGGTTGTCCTTGACTTACAACAGTTCATTTAATGACCATTTGAAGTTACAACATCATTGAAAAAAGTGATTTGTGACCATTTTTCACATTTATGGCCACTGCACCAGCCCCATGGTCATGTGATCAAAATTCAGATGCTTGGCAACTGACTCACATTTATGACGGTTGCAGTTCCCGGAGGCCATATTATCAATCACATTTTGTGACTTTCTGACAAGCAGAATCAATGAGGAAACCAGATTCACTTAACAACCGTGTCACCGACTTAATAGCTGCAGTGATTCACTTAACAAATGTGGCAAGAAAAGTCGTAAAATGGGGCAAAACTCACTTAACAAATGTTTCACTTAGTAACAGAAATTTTGGGCTCAACTGTGGTTGTAAGTTGAGGAGTACCTGTAATTATATTTAAAGACAGGAAAGTTGCATTAGCAATTAAGCATTTCTATGGAAAGGAGTAGATTGGGTTATGCACTGTCAAAATTTAGGAGCATATACAGTATATTGGAAAATCCAAAAAAGAGAGAAGGGAATTAAAACTTTCAAGTGCATATGATACTACACCTGAAATGCTATATGTAGTACAAAGTGTCAAAATGTGCGTTTGTACAATTTTATGTATTACTGAAGGTTGGCGGGAATACATTTTAGAAATCAGTAAATACTTAAATTGTATAGTGTATTAGTTTTTTTCCTTCTCCCTGAAAGTTTAAATAGAATGATGTCATTTATTGGCCCAGTAATCACTGCTCACATTATAAAGGTCAAACATTTCACACTGTGGCAGGAAATCAATAACTTTCCCCAACAATTCAAGAGGGGATTTTTTCTTTTTTTTTGCTTCCAAAGAATAATGTCTAATAATTAGTGATTTTTGTCCTTTTTTATCAGCCTGGCATTGCAGAATGGATGCACTGAACAGTTAGTCAGGCCTTATAAAGATATTAGGAAGTCAATCAGAACTGCACTCAAGGTATATCAGGGGCCAACCAATTTGCTCAAGTTAGCATTAAAGGAGGAAGTGAGCTTTTTAGCACCTAACTTTTATGAGGTTTATCAATGAATTATTCCAGAATTAGGATATATGGAACCCATAAGGACTACACTAGCAAGAATCAAGCTCTTCTGTATTCCTGCTATAGAACATTGTATAAAAATAATAGGGAGATATATCACCCCACCACATGTATATAGGTATCATACTCCTTACTCATTAAACGTCTAATATTTAAAGACCTATCCCTAGGATTATGAAGCAAGTATTTGACCTTGGGAGAACGTAGAGGTGCTATCAAGAGTTGTACACAGAATTATATCCATGTCTCCACACTCTGCCAAGTGCGATTTTGCCTCTGAATTCAAATGTTGCATAGCTATATTACCCACTTATTCTGTAGTGTAAACATGGGGCAATTAATGAACCTAATTTATGAAATTAAGAAGTTTTTTGAAGTATTTTTTTTACATGAGTTGAAGATGAAGGGAGAAAAATATTACAATCTAAGAAATGTTTCCAAATAATCTTAATTTTTAAGCTGCTTTTGTTATCTCATTCAGGCATACATTACTCATCCTGTATAACCACTATAAGTAGTCTATTTCGACACACAGTGTGCATATGCGCACACCTTCTCATCAAAATATTTCACTGAAATTGCTTAGTTAAGGCATTATTTTATGGTATTATGGTGTAAAGTTCCTCCAAACTCAAAGCTGCTTTCAGAAATTTTAGTTTATAGACAGGATTTTTACACAGACTCCATCTATCCCCACAGGGCTAAGCTTCATAAATCTCATTACACCTGCTAACCATATTTATTTTGGCTGATTAACCATCTGATTGTATTTTGAAGGCTGGCAATATTCCTTTTTCAAATTCACATTACATATGGAAAGCTATCTATACATATTATAGACAGCTGTCTGCTCTCTAGTTACTTGCCTGAGTTACATTAACAAGTCAAAACAAACTCAGGTTGTTAAAAAATGAAGCCATATGCCAGAAGAAGTGGTGTGACTACAGTAATGTGAGATTCATAATTCAGAACAATTGTTTCAGCTTTTTTCTATCTGAGGAATGTAGCAGAATTCCCTACAGAGGATGTTTCAAAATTATTGTTCAAACTATTGTTTTGTGGCTAGCAAATTCTTTGGACTGAAAGTTCCATGAAGTTTTGTGTGTCTTGGAAATTATTAGTTGCAGTCCTATTACCTATTAAAATCTGTTTACAGTGGGTGAGAACACTATTTTAAATACCCCAAACTGTTTTATTTCAAGTTGGTCAACTAACTAGCCCTGACTATAATTAAGCACTGAGCAGTATCAATTTTAATAGGACTGAAATAGTAAAAATTCTTCTGAAATTGGGTTTATTGGTCTGGCATTTACATCAGACAAGCTATATTCATAAAAAGCTGAGGATAATTAAAAGAATTTGGGTTGGGTTATTTACCATAACTTTTTAAAGACAATAGTTTCAATTCTATGCCTCAGTAGTTGGCTTCAAACACTGCCAGAAGCCATTGTTTGTTTAACTACAGTAAATGACTTTGGCTCACTGGAGACTTTTAAAAAGAGATTGGACAGCCGCTTGTCTGGAATGGTATAGGATCTCCTGCTTGAGCAAGGGGTTGGACTATAAGACCTCCAAGGTCCCTTCCAACTCTGTTATTCTGGCTAGGTTTGTTTAATGTGCTAAGTCAGAATTATGTAAGGGCATAATGGTTCAGTGCACCGTGAAAGCTCAATCTGTCTCTTTTTAGTACCAAAGGACTCTACATTGTTTACTGTTGTGGAAAAATCAAAGTCCTATCATTAAAAAAATTGTCTCACACAAAAATTAGTATCCACATAGCAATTTCACTTATGTTTTCTAGTTTTGGGCTGCCAAAGAGTCCATTTTTCACAACTACCAAAAATGTCTCTGCTTAACTGCTGGTGGAAATAAATCCCATATTTTAGGATTATAGCAAGTGAGCTAATCAGAAATGTTTTTGGATTTCTACCAGGTATTAAGATATTCAGATTTTAGCACAAAAATCACCATCCAAGCTTTGATGACATTCGCTATTACTTCTGAGTCAAAGGCCTCTGCATAAGACTCTTGCTAATTCCATTGCTTTCGCTATGAGTGCCATTTACAGACTCCATTTTGTTCCAGAAATATGCTGACGGGGTTGGGATGTAATTATTATAATTTTCTGTTATATTTATTCAATTATATGTTATAGAAGAACATCTGTCCTTTCAGTATTTATGACTGTTTTATAATAGTTTCAGAAACTTATCTTGTAAACTTTACACATCTTTTTAGTTATTTTCAATTCTGCAGATGGATGCATTTACTGCCTCAGGATATGAGGATTTACCAGATCTATTTCAGCTTACTGGAAGGATGAATCTTTTGGCCTATGTTTACATTTGCTCGGTTTTGAGAAAATATCTTTCATTGGTGCAAATCCATGGATCTAACATTCTGCGTCAGTAAATTACTCACCATAGTCACTGTCACTCAGTGAAGCCAAATCTGGCTTGATGAGAAATGCTGTGAGATAAACTTAAGCAAATTTAATGCTACAGCTGCTGAGCAAGTATGCTGAATTACAGATCTGCTATTCGGCTATAACTTTTGGGTGGGTGGGGGGGATACAATCTTAAAAGCACAGCTTAAAATAAGAGCAAAAGAAGGAGCCAGTTGTCCTTGGAACAAAATGTTCCTTAACAGGCTTGTCTTTCTTAGAAAACTTACTGAGTAGGCTTCCTTAGAATCTGTTTCTAGAGGAACAAAGACAATGGACCGAAGAATAATTGTTGGCCCAAATACATATGAAAGCATTACCAGAAGCCAGCCTGTCTACTATACTACATAATAGCTCAGTTGGTTACTGAATTAAACAAAAAATATACAGCTAAAATGCTCCCGAAGCCTCAAGGACAGCCAAGGACAGAATACAAAACATAGCAGGAAAGAACAGTTGTCATTCTAGACATAAAGCATTTTCTCTGGCCTCTTTTAAATCATATTTACTGCACAATACTAAAAGAAGGTAAGGAACACAGTTGTTTCTCTAACAATTAATTTTCCCTCAAAAGTATCAAAGTATTTCCTGCTCCAAATTATGCAAAATTCCAGACACTGCAGTATAGTTAAGTATTTGTTCAGTTTAGGCTGAATTTTATGAAATTTAATCGTTCTTATATGTTGAGTAAGTTCCATGTGAAAGAAGAATTTATCAAGTGTCTAACTTACTGAGCTCAAACAACTCTTTAATATTTTTATCCAGTTTCTCCAACTGGACAGAATGGTTGAGCGAGCCAGGAAATCGGCATCTTGTTTAAGGATTTTGGATTCGTTCAATTAAACTTTTATGTAAGAGCTTAATTCATGTATTGTTGTTAATTCATATACTATTGTTGTTGCTCTTCCTGATCTGATAGATATTATTTCATGGGAGCACTTGTCAGAAACTGTGTTTATGTCTTCACTGAATTAGATTACTTTGTTGCTTTTGCCATTATCTAATACATGTTAGACCTCAAATGCCTCTGCCTCCTATGAATCTGTAGAACACATCAGCATTTTTACAGAATTCTGATTCCATGCATTACTGAAATTAAGATCCCAAAATCTTGACTATTACCTTACTAACATATGAGTTAAGTGCAACTATTCAGTACTTTGAGTATTGTTCAGCATTGCCTTTTTAACATATCAATTGAACTTTCCCCCCCATAATTACTTACAAACAGCATAATGTTTAACTGCAACATCTTGCAATCTTTTAAACAGTGGTATAATAAACCACTAATTAAACATAGCTGTCTAAAGATCTCATTGTTTGGAATGTAGAAAAGCCTGATATGAATTAAACATTGTCTCCAGGTGGGGCTAGCTGCTAGACAGACCACAGGTGAGATTTAATAGATTCATAGATCTGACTGCATCTTAATATGATTTATTTTTTTCATCAGTGAAATAAGTAAATCCAGCTATTTTGCTGTAGTTTCTATCTTTGTATGTATACTTTCTCTCCTTGAAATACTGAGATAACTATGTCCTCCAAAGATGTTGAAAGAGTTGTTTCAAAGACTTTCGCAAGCCATCTCCATATCATTGCCTCTTCTGCACTTAGGGATTGTTATAATTGATAAATAATCAGGGGGCTTTAGGGAACAATTCATTATATCCAGATTAAAATAACTTGAAACTAGTGACACATCCATTTGGTGATCTGTATCAGTTGTGTTTTAATATTCAATCTGGTGTTTTCTGACAGTAGCAGAGAAAAATTATATTTGGAGCTTAGACTTCAAAAAGCAACCATATAAATCCTGATGCCATTCTGTTACTTTTTTAAGGGTACAAAACTTAAGGAGTTAAGCTCAGTGTTAAAAAATATTAAAACACAATCTAGATTCTCATTTTGCCACCAAAGTCCAGTTTTGATTTTAAAAAAGTGTTGGGAATAGTGTTAAGAACTGAAAGACTACCCTTAAGAGTTTGAGACTGAATTTTCAAAAGGTGTAAATTGGGGTATGACCCAAATTGAAAAATATGTAGAAATTGCTGAGGTCTTTTGCCTCAAAAAGCTTTAAAAAATGAGCACAGCTTGAACAAAACAAAAAGCTTCAGTAAATACACTAACACTATGTTGAATGCTTTGGGCTATGAATTTCTCATGTTCTTTGCAGGACCCAGTAAAGTGGAAAATAACTTTGTTCTGTTCAGTCTTGACTATTAATGGTTCAACGATGTTTTAAAGCTGTTTTTGCAAAAATCTCAATCTCGGATTGTTGCATCATCCACATAAAGTAATCTATTAGATGTCTGTCTGCTATTGTCTGCTCTTGCAGGTATATGAAACTCCTGGTGGTTAATTGACTATGTTGTTCAAAACGTGGGATGTAAAGATTACCTATAGAGATCATGATTTCCTTTTGACTTTTATCTAGGTCCCCAAACAGCCAGGACCAGAAGGGCGTGAGACTCAAGTAAATATATGGTTATTGGTTAAGTCATGAAATCACCTTGTGCATCACTGTAACACTGCAGCATGCCTCACTGCCTATTTATCCATAGCAAAAGCAAGCATAGTGATTAGTTTGACATTGCTTGGACAAGATTTGCAGTTCTGTTTTGACTGAATGGAAAACCCTAGGAGTAAGCACTAAACTTTCAAAGAAAGCTGAGTGATCCACAGCTTTAATATTAATGAAATAGGTGTCTAATTAAGTTGGGATGAAATAAATTTCAAGAATAGTCCTCTTGATTTTGAGATGCCAGATTCCGTTTCAGGTTAATATGATCCCCTCTGACTTTCAGAGTAAATACCTTGTATAAATTTTACAAATCTAGTAATTCATTTTATTTATTATTTATTTATTAAATATATTTATACTGCCGCCTATTGTTGTCAGGAAGGTCAACCAATGAAAAAACTATATTTCATTAACTTTTTAAAGGGGCTGAATGTTTAACGAATTAAAATAATACCATATCATCTCAGTGCACTGCACTGTTGCAAATATACCATTACGCTTTTAGGAGAGCAAGACAATTTTGTTGCTGCTGGTAAAAGGAGCAAAACAACAATAATAAATGCACTGTTTGATTCATGACATTTACATTCTGCGTGCAGGTTCCTGATCTCTAAAGGACCACAGCACATCTAATAAGTGAGAATTTCACAATTAATTAAAAAAACTAAAATCCTAAAGGATACATGCACTGTAGCACACTCAACCCTTCAAACTGGAATCATGTTTTTTAATTATTACTGGCTCCAGATAAATTTTGCGGATATTCAGTTCTGACTGCAGTTCGGTTTAAAGTCTTATCTCCAATTGATATTTTCAGTCCTGCAGGCTCACAGTGCAAGACCAATCACTTTCCATGGAAGGAACTGTCATATTTAGAACTCTCAATGAATTTCTACATAGAAACTCGTGAATGTGTAGTCAGAGTTTTCCAAAGGTTTGGCAGCTGTAAAGCATCAAATCTAAAAGCCACCTGAAATGCTAAGAAAGAATATGTTCCATTGCTTAACAAATAGAGCATAAAGCAGAACTCTTATCCCAAACTATCTAAAAGAACATGGAACTATTTTTCCATAATGCTATTTAAATGAGCTAGCTTTTTTTTTTTTTAAGACATTGCTAGCATTCTCCGGATACCCACCCAGCTGTAAAAAGAAGAGTACATTTTGTTCTTTCCATCAACCATTGGACTATCTCTCAGATTTTATAACTGGATTAACAGAAGTTGCTGACGTTCCTTTGGCTTTAATTCATAATTCAATACCATGGCTCTTTTCTTTTTAAATAAGGTAGTACAACCCTCTTTAGTAGTCTGGAAGTACTGGACTAATCTCCACGCTGGCTGGAAATCACAGGAGTATGCATCTAAGGCCGGGGCAGTGGAAGTTAGAATAAGGCAGCCATCTAAGCTAGCAGACATCATGAAAAGAAGTACAGTGTTAATTTGTCATTCATATGATTTTATTGCCAGGTAAGGGGAGAAGCGCTTATGGGTTTTTCTGACTTGCTTCCAAAATTACTAGGATGACTTTGGAAACTCTCCAAAGTTCTGACAGTATTTGCTACCCCTTGCCTCAGATGGCCAAGTGTCTTGGCTAATTGTGTTGTGTTCAATGGCTGTTAATTTCGCTGCTAATTTTGTTGTGTTCCAACAGGCATTTAGCAGATTTAGTATTTACTCAGTTTTAGATACTTTCGCTAAAAGTGCAAATTGAAAACAAAAACCAGGACTTGGCTAAACAAGTACATAATTATTTCGAGCTTTGTTTTCCCAAGTGCACTGAATCTTAATAAAGGAGGCCTAAAGTACGGCTTCACGTGGTTTTGCAAAGAAAATCATTATAGGATGCAGCGACCTTCTGCAGAAATTAATAGGACTTATACACTTTCAGTTTTGGAAGTCATCAGGAGTAATACATAAACTACTAATCTGTTTGAATACACAGAATAAACTTAAAACAAACATCTGGGATGGAATTAAAGAATTATCATTAACAGGACAGACCAAACACAAACAAGCTGCTGCTGCTGCTGCTGCTTTCCTGTTGGAAACACTGAGGCGCTTCCCGGTTGGATGGTTTAGATCAGGGGTCTCCAACCTTGACCACTTTAAGC
>JAOYMU010000192.1:13027783-13040411 GCA_025802295.1 Psammodynastes pulverulentus | reverse complement strand
GACGGACCACGTGATCCGGACTCCGAAAAGGATCCGGAACGCAGTTCTGCCCCGTTCCCACAGAAAAAAAGCCCTGGGCATAAGTATAGGCAGAAGCTAAATACCTGAACAAAATGGACTGGAATCTCAGTTTTGAGGTAAATTTTGTCTTCTGATGAACCTTTTGTAATAAAAAGACCTCTGACTACGGGAATTGTCTCACTTCCTGCCTAGGTTTATTGCCATCCCCAAATCAAACACAATTACAGTCACAAGGACACACTGAAAATATGTTCTTTGTAACTAAACACATATTTGCCATTTTTGCATATATACATTGCAAACACATTTATCCCCCCCCCCCAAATGGTGGAAGTAGAGCCAGCTACTTATTTAATATCGTCATTCTTATGACTGTAAAGTGCACATGTAGAAAAAAACACTGATCTTTGTTTTGAAGTATGCTCTTCTGTATCACTTTTAAAATGCAGGATTGAGTTTCATGAAATGAGATTTAAACATATGAAGTTAAATGTGGGATTATAGACTAATCCAATTGAGCATTGCAACCAGGAGGTATTCTTTTTCTTTTTAAATTCATATGTAGCACAATAAATATCACTAATGCCTGACTATTAAATGCTGGAGCTATCCATTTGTTCTTAAAGAAAAAAAATGCAGATGGTTTCCTTTTTCAATCCAGGTAATGTTTATGGATTCTTTCTGAGATAGCTACTGTCTTTCTGGGTCCCATACCCTTTTATGCACATATGTAGACATTAGCTTGTTCCAGGACTAAGTTTTTTGGACTATGTGAACTGTTTTGAGATTCTGAGCGATTAGTAAATATAACTATATATATATATTTTAAATAATGATGCTTCTTAACATCACAATTGGACAGAAGGAGCTTGGAGAATCCTTATTGGAGTGTGTGGAAGAATTTTTTCACTATTTGTAATAGTTGTTCATATTTGTTTGCAGTTGGCTGCTGGCCTTGTTGCAGGTCTGGGGAAGATAACTGGGAAAGAATCTTGCCCGGTTATTGGGGAACGGTTTGTACTTATTGGAGCCGAGGAAATAGACAGGGTCCTTCAGACTGTGAGTTCAGTCACCTGCTTTTAGATCCACGCCCTTCCTCCCTTTAGTAAAGCAGCCCAAGGGTTCTGTGTGAATGCGTTCTAGTGGTGGTGGATTCTTTGAGTGAGAGGATTGTTCTTTTACCTCTTAAGGAGTCCAGAGTTCACAAAGCTATTGCTGGACTCCATTACACTGGACAATTTTCTAACCTCCCCTTTTGAGCGAAGGTGGTTGAGAAGGTAGCTGTTAAAACAGCTTCAGAGGACATTGGATGAAGTGGATTACTTGAATCTCTTTCAGTCGTGATTCATATCTGGGTATGGGACAGTGGTGGCATGCTATCGGTTCGGCCCAGTTCAGACCAACCGGTATCAAAAAAAGCTACTGGTTCGGCTGAACCAGTAGCAAAAAAAAAAAGCTACCTGTTCAGGTGAACCGGTAGCAAAAAAAACCTCCAACGATCAGCTGAGAGGATAAGAGCAAAGGGGATGGGAGGGTGGGTTGTTCCTCTGCTTCACTCTTCTTTCTCCTCTCAGCTGATTGGCGATAGGTGCGTGTGCGTACATGCGCGGTAGGGGCGCACACGCTATCACCGAACCAGTAGTAGCACCAGTAGGAACCCACCCCTGGTATGGGATGGAAAAACGACATTAGTCATGCTTTTCAATGATCTCTGGCGAGGGCGGGATGGGGATTGTGCATCCATGCTTACCCTACTTGACCTCTTTGTGGCTTTCAATACCAGCAACCATGATATCCCTTTAGATCGGCTCACAGTATTGGAAGTGTGTGGCACCATATTGTGCTGTTTCACCTTTTTCTGGGGTTGATTCCAGTTGGTGATTGAAGGGGAGAGATCTCTACTTTGTGGGGTCCTGCAGAGTTTGGTGCTTTCTCTGCTCCTATTTAACATCTACATCTCTGCCTGGTGAATTATGTGGAGGTAGAGGCTGTGAGGCTCTGGATGGGGAACAAAAGGCTTCAGCTGAACCGTGGCAAGATTGAGTGGCTTTGGACTTTGGGGTCAACCTGTTCTAGGACTATGCCATCTTTAGTGCTGAATGGGTTTCACTGCCCCAAAAGGACCCATGTGCAACCCAAGCGTCCTCCTGGATTCATGACTCTTGCTTGAAGGACAAGTGGCAGTCATGACTAAGAGGCCTCTGCACAGCTTCAAACTGTGCGCCAGATACAAGATTGGGGACTCTGCTCATTCTAGGTGCCCTGGTCATTTCTAGATTGGACTACTGTAATGTGCTCTACATCAGGCTCCTCTTGAGCATCTGGAAGCTTTAGCTGATGCAAAATACAATGGCATAGGCAGTTATGCGCACTCCTAGAATGGCATGTTGCACCTCTGCTCCGTGAGTTGCACTGATTGCCAGTCTGCTTCTGGGTCCACGTCAAAGCCCTCTATGGTATGAGGCCAGGTTATTTGAGGGACTGACTCTCCCCAATTTTATCTGACAACTCCTTCAGATCAAGAGAAGAGGCATGCTAAGGTCCTTTCTGCTAGGGAACTACCCTAGGTAGCTTGCAGGAAGTGGACCTTCTCTGGTGTGGTGCCCCCTCAAAGGGAAGCTGGCTCCATCCCTGTTGACTTTCCAGAAGTCCTTTCAAAATCTGCTTATACCATCAGCCCTGGAGCCCAAACAAACTGGTGAGATATTGATATGGTTCCATTTTTTAAACATTTGCTGTCTTTGCTTATTTTTTAAAATCATAATAATTTTTGAGGTATTAACTGTTTTATAGTCTTTCCGTATGCCACCCAGAGTCACTTTTGGGTGAGATAGGCAGCTGTATAGATTTGATGGATAAATAAGCCGAAAAGGCAGTCTATTCATTTAATAGAGATGCTCCTTTACTGGCGATATTATTTTCTCAGTTGCTTCTTAACAATCTAGAACACTCGTGCTTCATAGGTAAATACAGAATAGTAAAACTGTGCTCCTATCTGGTCTTTCCTTACCAAGTACCCTCCATATACAGACGCCTGGCACTCTCATTCAAACAACACCGAGGTGGTCGCTGTGCCTCAACAATTGCAAAGGCTTTTTGAGCCAAGTAAAAACAAGCAACCTCTTAAGCTACAGGAGAACAATGCTTAAAAGTGCCACTTCATAGTAACTAGAGTTTGGAAGACTGGAGGCACAAGGGAAAGGATGTGGTTGATCCTCTGACTTGAAGTATTATCCAGAGGGTGAGGAGAAGACTTCCAGAGACCGCAATTCTTTCTGTCTCTTTCAACTGTGTTTCTTGGCTATGAGCACTACCAGGAGGAATGGTGACATTAAGTATGCCTTCCAAATCCATGGGCCCAACGCACCTGTCATAACAAAGGGACTACTTGTCATGCTCTTCTACTTATCATAATTGAAGTGGCATAAAAATTAGAAAACTGGATGGAAGGAAGACAGCAGCAGGGTAAAGCAGATGGCAGACCCCTTTTCTCCACGGAGAAAAGACAGCTGGGGCTCTCTTTTCCCTCCATTCCAACTAAATGAAACTTAGTTTTAGTTAAGTGAAAATGATCCTAGATACATCTCTGCACCGATGTCTCCTGTTCTCACCCTTCTACCCAAAGCAGCAAATGTGAGAAAAAAGGGAAATGATATGTGTTGCTTACATAAAGGAATGAAATCCCTGTATCTTTCTTCATCCTAGAAATAGTTAATGTACTCCAAGCACTTTTTTATTTTTATTTTTAAAAAATATTATTTCCCACCTTTATTAATTTCATAAATGTCAAGCAAGGGAAATCAAGAATGTCACATGCAAATGCTCACAATAGTTGCTTTACTTCTGTTTGCTAGAATCTTGCCAGACTGAAGCACATTCTGCATAACTATCTGAAAAATGCTTTGAAGAATTAGGGAGGGTCCGTTTTGCCCCACTCCCTGCATAGCAACCATTCAAGGCTGCGGTTTCTCCTATTCCTCCCTCCTGTAATTCAGTGCCAGATTCCACCACAATAAATAACTCAAGGCAGCTAACATGCTTAATACTCCTTTTGCCTCCTATCTTCCCAACAGCAACAACAACCCTGTGAGGTAGGTTGGGCTGAGACAGAATGACTGGCCGCAGGTTACCCAGCTGGCTCTCATGCTTAAGGTGGGACTAGAACTCACGGTTTCCTGGTTTCTAGCCTGGTGCCTTAACCACTATAACAAACTAGTTTCTTCATACATTATTAAAATCAACAACAGCCATTATAAACCAATTATCAAGCCAAAAATCAAATTAAAGGTAGCTTTAGATATTTATTCCTTGGATCTGGAATTAGCCAGGAAACATAGGCACGGCAGTATGGATCCCACTGCTGGAGGATATTTAAGAGTGCAACTCATTTTGACTAGTTTAAGATCCATACTGGTGTTGAAAATACAACCTCCACCTGTATGGCTGCTTGGGAGCAATGGTGTGTCCCTTTGACTTGGATGACAGAGCAGGAGGGAGCTTGAGAGGAAAAGAGTAACAAAGCACACACCCTCTTTCTCTATTGTCTTAGCTGGTGTCCCTCCAGGGGTGGGCTTCAAAAATGTTAGCAACGGGTTCCCTGCCTGGTTGCTGGGTAGGCTTGGCCATGGTGGGCATGGCCTAGTTGACCTCTTGAACCACACAGCAGGGCGGGGCGTGTTTTCGCCCTCCCTGGGCTCTGGAGGCTTTCCTCGAGCTCCAGAAGCCCTCCGGCCTTCCTGAACTTCCAGGAGGCCTGTTTTTCACCTTCCCTGGGCTCTAGAGGCTTTCGTCTAGCCTCCGGGAGAGCGAAAACAGCCTTCCCAGGCTCCAGAGGCCCTTTGGAGGCCGGAAATAGGCCCGTTTCCGGCCTTCCAGGAGGCCCATTTTTCGCCCTCCCCAAGTCCCCATAACTCTATTCATATACATTAATATGCTATTCCAAAAATATATCAAATGACTGACTATATCATAGCATTCACAATACCCATTTACTCAACATACGTTCTAGAGCTCTGTCCCAATTTGATTTACAACTCTTGAAATAGCTACCTATAGATAGTGTATTTTACGCATTATACGAGGATTATTTCTTTCTTTTATTTACAGTATTTACTCTCCTTTTCACAACTTCAACTGTAATTGTACCACAAGGAAGAAAACATTACAGAGTTACAAATTAGTAATTCTTGATACCATTTTCACTTGATAGCATCCCCATAACATTCTATCCATCAGTTCAAACATTTTTAAAATGCAAATAATATTTTATTCCTTTCTCCCTGCAAATTCTTTTTCTCTTTCTCTTTCTCTTTCTTTCTCTCTCCTGCTATAGTTTAGTATTCTCTGCTTTATTATTCTCAACAAAGATAGTACAACTCAGGCTGGATATTTTCACTATGATTTATTAACTGTGAGATTATTTTCTCCAGTGCCATAAGTAGCAGCCAGGGACAAAGTGTTGTCTATAGAGTCCCTCTGCCTGCAAAATATTCAACCCAGAAGGGCTCACCTGATGATCTCATTATTATTCTTTAATACTGAGAAAAAACCTTGTGGGATTCCCAGGTTTTCAAAAGAAAAAAAATCTCTTATTCCTCCTCTCTCTTTCTAAATTTCAATGTATCTTTCAGATTTCATCATTTAATTTTATTAAATGTTTACACTGAAATCATGTAGTATTGCATTCCAAATACAGGTAATCCTCATTTAGCAAGGGCTTTTTTTTGCAACTGTCTGCAGTTATGATGGTCATTAAAAAGTAACTTTGCAACCAGTCCTCACATTTACGACCTTCTCAAATTTTAAAGCAAAGGGGAGTTGAAGTAAGATCATTAGCATGGGTGCAGTTTCACTTAGTGACCACTTTGCTTAATGACTGAGCTGCTGGTACCAACAGTGGCTGCACAAGCACTTCTACAATGGGTTTTAAAACATAATTCAATTTTTCAATGAAATCAGTGTCAATATCTCTCTTCAACTTGATTTTTTCACATTACTAATTTATTGGCTCTAGAGAATTGTTACAAGTTGGAATCTTTCTCACATTATGTATGGAAAAATGCAAATTAATCCAGGGATGAACAAGAAGTTTTGATCTCCACGCTTGAGAAAAATTTTACCCTTTTTTTTTGGTAGAGAACTTGGTTAAAATATGTGCGATTTTATCATGTATTGCCTGGTTATTATAAGAAAGGATCCAGCAATAAAGCCATAGCAGTCTTATAGAGAGTACAGTATCTATTGCTATTAGTATACAAGGCACTGTAAAATAAGGTACTAGTAAAGGTAGTCCTCGACTTACGACCACAATTGAGCCTAAAATGTATGTTGGTAAGTGAAAATTTCTTAAGTGAGTTTTGCCCAATTTTATAACTTTTCTTGCCACAGTTGTTAAGTGAATCACTGCAGTTGTTTTAGTAACATGGTTGTTAAGTGAATCTGGCTTTCCCATTGATCTTGCTTGTCAGAAGTTTGGAAAAGGTGATCACATGACCTGGGACACTGCAACCGTCATAAATATGAACCAGTTCTCAAATATCACATGAATTTTGATCACGTGATTATGGGGATGCTGCAACAGTTGTTAAGTGTGAAAAATGGTCATGTCACTTTTTTCAGTGCCATTGTAACTTGTTGTAACAGATCACTAAGTGAACTGTTGTAAGTCAAGGACTACCTGTACTACTATAGAATTTTTTAATTCCTCATCTAAGAGGCAATGTGCAGCATTTATTCTAAGAATACAGTTGTAGGATTCAGTACACATTGAAACGTCTATGTGCATAGCCATAAATTGGCTTTTGTGCAAAGATACAGATTTTTTACATCGTTAGATGTATAAGCCACGTAGCTGTGTCATTGGGGAGGGTTTCTTTATGAAGTACAGTATATTCAAATAATATACCCCTTGATTGCAATTATTTATTTGGGTTTCTCACTTAGAATAATAAAGCACTTTAAGTGATCTACAATGCTGTTTAATTTAAATGTCATGTTGAATTAATGATGAATAGTTCAAGAAATACAACTGTTAAATTTTTGGTCTATTTAGCTGTTGTACAGTAAAGTGCTTTATTACATGCATAATGATGCCTTATGTGCAATACTAAGTATATGTTGATGTTTCATTTCCTCTCTGATATATGCACTACATTCCCTGGCCACTGTGAGAAGAAAGCTATAGATCTTAATAATTTATAAGTTTTTAGCCAGAATTGTCAATGGCAGGCTTTGAGCTTTTTCTTTTAGTAATATATCATGGTAAAAATGCACAGACAAGCGATGTGTCAGTCTGATTTTTTCCACCTGATTCAGCAACCCAAAATTCAAACGCAGCAATTTAAGCCAAGTTGCACATTGAAGAATTTAAGTCTAAGCATTTAATCTGTTCTTTCCATAAATTTCTGCTATTTGTGCTATTGTAAGAATGGTTCCAGTAGAGGTTTATTTATATATCACGGAATTCCAGCATCAGCACATTGGAGACACAATACCAATCATTCAACCAATAGTTAAGAACGGTGTAATAGTATAAATGACATTAAAAAGATCCATATTTAGGCAAAGGTAACTAAAATAAGCTGGTTAACAACAGAAGAAATATAATTGCTGCAAACCTACAGGTAGGTTTTTACGGTATCAATACAACAAGAGATTTTAAGCCTATCGTAGATACATAAAGCAAAACATTAATGTTGATCATGATAGGATCTGACATGAACATTTTACAACCCGCAGACCATATCTGGCCCTTTGATTGTCCCTGTCCATCGGCGAGGAGAGGGGAGGCAAGTTGGGGCAGGAGCAGCAGGGGAGCAGCAGGCAGTGGCCCTCCATAATAATGGAGTTTCTCTTGTGGCACTTTGTGAAAATTAATTGCCCAACCCTGTTCTAGAGGATTCTTCTATTGTACAATGTCCTTGTCCTCTTTATCAAATTATATAAGGAGCCCAGATCTCGCCACCCCATTGCCACATTCCCATGTTTTTCCATCTTCGTTCTTCTTGCATATACAAAATTGTTAGGGGACCTAATGCATTCTACTGAAACCATTCACAATGACACAACAGCAGCGCTCATGTAGAACCAGCTTCCCTCACAAGAGAAATCAGTTGCAGTTTGCTAAATACTGTATAAGTAAGCTGACATTATTAATTAATTAAGCAGTATAATTATTGAGGAATTCATATCTCTTGGAAACTTTAAAATGGTTTATTCAAGCTGAGCACTTCGTGGTTGTTGTTTTTTTCCTGGGGACTGGGAAAAGTGTACCATGCCCTAAAGATGCATTTGAAACTGTTCAATGTTACCAAAAGCATTGACTCTGAGATGGCATCATTATTTTTAAGCCTAATGAATTAACAGGGCAAGTTTATTTATAATTTTGTTTGCAGCAAATGTTTACCGTTACAGAGTTTGTGCTGAATTCATGATGGAAGAAGGCAGCCAAAGACAGCAACAAGAGCAACAGAGGTAGCTTGAACCAAGTAAATAACTTTTAATGAATGTGCCTATTTCCAGCACTACCAGGATTAAATTATTTTGTGGCTGCCATTTGTGAACATCTATAAAAAGAGCACCTGTTCTATTCTGATGGATAGCACAGGCACTCCCATTATCTCCTAAACCCAGGAAATTTGCTTCCTTTGTTTAAAATATTATTTGGGGAAGCAAACTGATTCCCCTTCTTTAGGAAGGTCTCTTGTCTTCAAGATGCTAAAGGAGTAATAAAAACACACACATCCGTGAAAGTTAAATATCTCTAAGCCTAAGCCCGAATGATGAACAGTAAATATTATTGGAATTAAGGGAATTTGCAATGGCCATTCTTTGTGCATTTACTTGTGAGTAAAGCCAACCAATCAAGTTCTGACCAGATATGTATTGGATTTCATAGAAGGACTTATTTTGGGCTTCACAGCACCCAAAATGTTTGCCCAGCATTAAGCAAATAATAGATTAGATCAGCTATGAAAATGCAGTCAGCTTATACAAACTTGCTTGGAAGCTGAATTACCTTTCCAGAAAGTTCAGTGCTTGTTAACCAAACAGAAATATCCGGCGATAAACAAAGTATAATGCTTTTAGCCAAATCTGACATTTACATATATGTATTTAAACCATGCAACATTTCAGAACTAGATAAGCCTCAACTGGGGATGGGGGTTGGGGGGAGAAAATCAGATTGTGGATTGCACACCTTTTTTCCATAACCATGAATTTATTTTAAATAATATATGGTATTAACCCTAGTAGCACACATACAACTAAACTCCCAATTTCACAGGGTGCCTATTCTACATAGATACTGCAATATGGTGATTCAAGGAAGTAGTTTCAGAAATGCTAGGCCCTGAGTATTTTAAAATACCCCTTTTAGAATAACCACAAGTTGCAACAATAAATTATAACTGATTGAAGCATCCTTTCCAGATCTCATTGTCTCATAGACTTTTCAAGATTTGATAGAAAGACTCAATCTGTATACTCATAGCCTTGCCTCCTCTTGCTCCAAAAAATAAAAACATATTTTTATGCATCTTTTCAACCAGAAAATCTGGTGCTTTCCAGTTTAATTAGGAGTACATACATAGAATGCTATCTTCACAATTGTGTTGATGCTGTTGTTACATCATGTACAGTTCACATGATTTGGTGTGCTCGCTTCAACTAAATGCATCAGATGTTGCAAGTAATTTAATTATCTCATACTGTGTAGTTTCATGCAAATACATGTCAGACTCTTAAAATGGATTTAATAGCATTTAGAGAGTACCTATTTAAATAAATAAAGATCACAGGCAGAGCTAGACTTACAGAAGGTACTACTGGGCCAATGGAACTTAAAGAAAGGAATATGGTATTGACTGGAAACACTGAAAAGGTATGGGAGAAATAAAAGGGAGGAGCAGTAATTTCCCAGGCACCTCTAAACAGTAACTCAATCTGAAAGCAAATATATCATTTCAGGTGGAAAATCCTAAAGAGAAGTTCAAATGGAATACTGTAGGAAGGAAAATTGAAAACGCTGGACAGATAGCTAACTGCATATTATGTATTTTCCTCTGGCACTTTTTAATCAGGAATGCAGGACTTACAAGTTAGAAGTAATATTACAAAATTTTGTTGGATTATATGATGCAAGTATTAATCTTGCATTGGGAATAAATTATTTAAAATGCAGACAGTTGTGCTGAAGGGTATATTGTAGCTGGATTTTTCCATAGGAAGACACATGTCTAAAATAAAATGAGCAGTTAGCCCTCAGAGCAGCACTACCTGAAGACAAAGCCTATCTAATAAACCAGCTGTAAATATTAAAAAAAGAATAGACAATATACAGAGCCAGATTGAAATTATCTTAATAAAACCAAATGAAGGCTAGGTGGGTGCCAGTTTGAAAATTGTCTTGGGAAGTGAGAAAAAAGTCCAGTCTATACGTATTGTTGAATTATGGCTTTGTATTAATAGCAAAACTCAAAATAATAACAGAAACCTGCATTACATTTAATTTCAAGATTAGATATTGTACAAGTATAATGAAATAGCCAAATGCATAGAGTACTATGATAAGAACAGGGAAGGTTGCAAATATAATAAAATTACTAAAACCCAAGATTGTATTTTATTTTAACCATATTAACTGAAACAAGCCATGTTCATAAACTATAGTTTAACGATAACAGAAGTTAATTGAAATAAGTCTTTTTTAATGATAGATGACACAGCAGGCTGCAGTTTTCTTCAATGGATGCTTATGATAATGCAATTTCATTTTCAAAATACCATCATAAATTAAGTGCAAAATCTCTGTTCTGATCCCAAAAAATTGTCTGAAACTTTTTAAAACAGTAAGAACTGTACATCTACAGTTGCCATGTGATTCCGAAATGTCACCACTTTAAAGAGATATAGATAGGTATTATCTCTGTGCTCCTGAATGTCTAAAGTGCTCTTATAAATGTGATTCCAAAATACTACATAAGGAAGTCAAGTCAGAATTTGTTCAGGTGAGATAAAAGGAAACATTTTTTCATGCAAGGAGTAGGTTTGATTAAATTGGGAAGAACTCAATGGAAATGAAACATTGAGTCATACAAACCTTATCCTCTCCTCCCTTTGCTAACCATCCCAAGCTTGCAGCTTAAGCGGTATAACAAATTATTACTACTATCAAAATTAAGGTTATATCTGAGCTGCAAAAATCAGACAGATAGGAGTCCAGGCTTAGAGCTTTCTATTTGTGTGCTGTCATCTAGTGACCATCTGAATTTTGGGCAGTGTTGTTCAGTCACTCAATTGTGCTGTTGCTGTTATTCAATTGTTAAATAGCTTTTGACATTTTGTGACCTGATAGACAACATTAGTTCAGCAGAATTGTCTTTCAGTAGCTGCTCCTTCAAGTGTTTGTAAGATCATGTGCGTGTCATCAGTGAAAGAATCTAGTCATTTTGTCCATTGTCGGCTTTTTTTTTTGATTGCCTTCGATTTTTCCAAGCATCAGGGTCTTCTCCAATGACTCTTGTCTTCACAATATTTGTCCAAAATATCTAAGCTTTAGCTTCATTATTGACATTTCCAGTGAGCAGTCTATTTTTACTTCATCCAGTATAGAATGATTGGTTCTTCTTGCAGTCAAAAGATAGTTTCATCAATTTTCTCCAGCAACCCAATTCAAAAGCCTCAATTTTTTTTCATTCAGTCTGTTGTGGCAGCCCTACTAAAACTCTAAAAAACAAGTCAGACGAAAAAGGAGAGAAAGCACAACTTATTTCCAGTTCTAAAACTGGAGATGGAATTGTATCTGGATTTTGATGCATTAACAAACATCAACTATCTCAAATATTTCCTGCTTCCAAGATCTAATTGTCATCTCTACAGACTGGACCAGGAAATCAGCGAGCAGATGGGCAGAATGCTTGGAGCCCAATGTGGCGGTGTCAGCATTGGGTGTGAAACTGGGAAGCCCCTATCCCCCACTGCTGATGCCGCCTCCTGTCCAGATGCTCTGCCCACCTGCTCGCTTGCCCACCCAACTCTCCCTCCAGCCAACTACGGCGAGTTGTCCCTGCGGTGAGTTGGTTGTGTGGAGTTGTCCTGTGGCAACTTGGTGGCTGTGAGTTGGCCGAGGCGACTTGGTGGTGGTCATCTGGTGATGGTGAGTTGGCCGTGCTGAACTGTCCGTGGTGAGTTGCCCCATTCTGCTTCCTATGGCTCATTATTCTGAGCTTTAAAAAAATGCTCCATTCTTGTTTGCTTGTAACAATTCATAAATATTTCCTTCAAGGTTATCTTTTTTATTCTATCTACTAATGAAAGGCATTCACCATACAGGAGACTTCTATATTCAGCTAGAATTTCTGCGTGCCTCATAATTCAACTCCCAGGTTAATAATAATAATAAAAAGAGACAGCTGTGATGATGAAAAGGAAATCCCTATGGAACAAAAATATTGTATGTAATGGCCATTCTGATTTATTTATTTATTATCTATCTATCTATCTATCTATCTATCTATCTATCTATCTATCTATCTATCTATCTATTTATTTAAAAATAATTTTTATTGAAGAACTTTTTAACAAAATAAAAATCATAAGAGAAAAT
>JAOYMU010000192.1:13010717-13020797 GCA_025802295.1 Psammodynastes pulverulentus | reverse complement strand
TCTTAAAATGACTAAGGTTGGGAAACACTGCTCTGAACTACTCAAAATTTCCGCTACCGGTTCTCCAGAACCTGTCAGAACTGGCTGAATACAACCTCTGGATATGGTTAATGTTATAATTTTTACATGGGGGAGTTATGGACAAAGCAGCTTTGGGTAGCCAGCCATCATTTTGGTGTGCTTTACTTTTTAAAGTCCTCAGAAATCTGTTGCATTTGGAAAAAAGGGGGAAACTTTCATAGTATGCAGGTATTTTTCAAATTGGGCAGCTTTCAAATTCACACATCTAATTGCCAAGTTTAAAAACACTATATTATGTCATACTTGAAATATTTTGAAACATTTCATCAAATTAAATATAAAAAACGGTTTCATTCAAGTCGTGAGGATCCGCAGATATGGTTAAAAGAAATCTCAAGTGTGGTACATATAAAGCTCTTTCTGCTTTTTATGTGTGTTACCCACCATCCCTCTTTAAACCCTAATTCTTCTTCAGACTGAGGTCTTGGTCTTCAGTAGTCCCAATTTGTACCACTGACACCTCTGAGAAGCCATTTTGACACAATTGCAATTATGAATCCTGCAATGATATTTTAGCCTATTTTCATTCATTGCTTTAGTAGCCCTCTGAGCAAAATCAGTGTTATCCATACCAATTTTACAAGTTTACCTTTTTGCAAAGAGAGTGAATATTCTCTGGTCTAAATGGACCAGAGTCCATTTGTCCATTTGACAAGAGACAGACAGACAGACAGACAGACAGACAGACAGACAGACAGACATCACAGGTTGATATATCCCCAGGTTAGGAATGGCTGGCATAATAATTACAGTGTCTACAATCTATTTTCTTGGGGAGGGGGGGGAAATAAAGGAAAACTGGAATAAAGAGCAAATCTGGAAAGAGTTAATATAGATAAAAATATAATAATTGTTTATGTTTATAGTTTTGCTTTACAGAGGAAAATTTAACAACAAAACAACGAAATAAATAGTTAAAATTAAATAAATCTAATATGACAGGTTTTTTTGAAATAAAGAACTGTACCTTATGATAATGTATGGTCACTGATAATGTGCACAATATATTCTTACAAAATAGAATAATATAAACTCTTATCTCTTAGTATGTGCAAAATGCCCTCATAGTATCAGTCACCTGTCCTAATAAATCATAAATATTTGTGGATAAAAGAAAGGTAAAAGCAAGTCAGCATCTTTGAGATCTAGCATCTTCTTCTTTTATAATATTGAATGTTTGTATTGTTTCCAGCATAATTTGAGACGTGGTAGATCTTGGTTTAAAAATAAATTGAGGAAATATAAACCAGATTAATAAGGACTTGATTAAAACATTCCTTTAGCTTCTGTTGAGCACAAAAACAGGTAGGCGCAAACTTTATCAAGGTTCTTTACAAAAATGGACTTTGGTTTAAAATCTTGCATGATAGCAAAACAGATTGCATAGCCCTGAGTTCCTGGACCTCTTTGTTAATCTATAACGTCAGTCCAGGGCCAATTTTAGGTACAAAACAAAATATGATCAAGAAAGGCCCAAGCTGCAAGGATGGGGGAAGGGAATTTGAAATTATTCATGCATTCATCCTTCATGTACTGGCTGAATTTTTAGATGTAACTGAGAGCACATTCCCCACCCCAGGGCTCACTAAGCAATTTGGAAGTTGTAAAACCTTTCTTCTTGAGTTACAAGTGTTTCAGGTAGTTTCCTTGGCATCTTGATGGAAAAAATATGAGCATGCCATGTCATGGATTTCAAATCCCATAGACATATTGGGCACACCTTGGAGGAGGAGGCAATTGTTGCAGATACCGGTAATTTTTTTTTGTGGGATACAATTTACAACTCTCACCCCATTTATTAGTTAGATTTATAGTCTGTCTTTCCTCTGGGTGTTCAGGGCAACCTACAGGAGAAACCCCATTTATCTTGTTACAAAAACACTATGATGTAGGTTGGTTGGAGAAAGAGTGACTGGCCCAATTCCACCTAGTAATTTTCGGTGGCTAAAGGTGGATTTGCACTGGGGTCTTTCTTGTTCTAGTCTACCTAAATCATTACACTGGACAGGTAAGCATTTTATAATTTTCCTGGTTTTCCTATAAAGTGCAGTTGAGTAATGCTGGATTATATGGTGCTTCCAGCTGTCTGAGGTGAGGGAAACTGCTTTAGAATCTGGCAGAGTTTGCTTTTAGGGAGACCTATAGTCCTGATTCTCACATTATGTTAGAATATGATCTGCTTTGTTTGCTTTTCACTTACTATGTTGCTTGCACAGTGATATTGATGAGGGAGGAGGAAAGAAGGCAGACATGGCACTGTAATCCAATGCTCACCCACTGCTTTTGTATCTGCATCAATACTGCTTACGTGTAAAAAAAGGGTGGGGCTTGGTCACATGACCACATCTACCATCTTGCAGATTTTGACCTGTCCTTCCCCTCTTGTAGATGTGACTATTTTTTAATCTAACAGTTCTCATTTGTGAATTATGATCTACAACTTAATATAGTGTGAACCTAAATATTAGTTAAGCAAGGCATAGTTTAGGATGAAATAGGAAGACACTCTACAAATGTGCATACCTCTCTAACTATTCAGCAGCTGGGTTTACATTACAACATGAACTTTTTGTCTTAGCAGAATACCTAAAACTAGTCAGTAAACGTCAACTAAAGTGTAAAATGTCTGAAAAGGGGATTTAAGTTGCCACTGAATGATATGAAAATTCTGTCTATGCTGGTTGATTTGTGCTGCCCATTCACACAAGTGGTTTCCATTATTTGAATGACTGTAATTCAGTGTGTTTGGATGACCACAAATGTGCTAGCACAAGTTGTATTAGCACTATGGTTGGCCTTCTCCTCTCATGCCCCCCCTCCCCCATTTGAATTTGACTGTATGCCATACTTGTTGATGAGAAGTAATAGGACTGGGCTTGCTTAGTTTAGTTACTTCAGTGGTTCTCAACCTTTCAAATGCCTCGACCCCTTAATACAGTTCCTCATCTTGTGGTGACGTCATACTTGCTGGTTTGCGCAGCCTCCTCCCGCGCTGGCCAATGGAGAGCGAGAGTGAGTGTCGGCGGCCAATGGCGAGGCGCGGGGACAGGATACGGCATGCGCGGTGCCAAAATGGGGAGTGCAGGGGATGTCTGGCGACCCCTGGGAAAGGGCCGATCGACCCCCAAAGGGGTCGCGACCCCCAGGTTGAGAACCGCTGATCTATATAATATAATGAACGTTTTCTAAGTTTTCAAATCTCTTTGTATATATAACCACACGTGGAGTCTAAAGCAAGGAAGTAATTGTACAGTTTTTCACAGCTTTCCACAATTCAGTTTTTGTTTTTTTGAGAAGACGACAAAGTTGTATTTCTCAGCTGTTTATTTGAGATGCACCTTCCACTGTGTCTTAGATTTCATTTGATATCATTAAATGGTAATGTGAGAATGTATGATAAAGATGTCATTGAAATGCTATGCCGTTCTGCATCTGCCAAGGGCAGTTTCAACCCATGAGTTATTGGACAACATAATGGCTTCATTAGTCTACACTTCAGAGCCCTTAATACATCCATTAGTGACAAGTTCTGGAGTAGACACGGTATTATATGACATTTCTTACTCAATAATGTTTAAACCAATGGCCTCCAAAACACACAAAATTGTCAGTTAAAGGCCCTCATGATCCCACGATGGGATAAAATAAAACAATTGGGAGAACACAAAAATACTTCAGAAGGTCCTAACTTTAGAAATTTTAAGACCGCCCTTCTCTGCTGCCTTATTATAGACATGACAAGCTTTCAGCCAAACAAAATAATTACTACCCTTGACCTTCCCTTCTATAAGGAAATCACGGAGATGTTCTCACATACTCTATTACCATGTCTAAATTCTACCAGGGTAGAGAAAAAGAGCCTGATATTCTTTTCAAACTGGTCGTTTATTTAAGTACCATCCGTTCTTGCTCCTTTGTTACTTATTTTCCAGCAGAATTCTCCAAACGGAGTATGTTTGTCTTTGGTTAAAGGTTCTATTGTTCAGAATTCAGAAGGCTACATCTGTTCATTCGCAGGAATTTCTTGTTGTTTCCTTCCCATCCTCTACTGCTGCCCTCTACGTGTCATGGTTCAGAGAGTTCCCCAATTAAGTGGCGAAGCTTGGGGAATGTACATTGGGGAGGAAAAGCTCATTCTGCTGCTAGAAAACATCTTGTAAAGACACAATCACTACAATCCAGTAATACTTAAATACATGTTATTAATTGATAAGTAGCTATCAGGGCGATATTAAAAGATACATGCAAACTCCTTGGAGGCAGCATTACATGTGTTTCTGATGACTAGGAGAAATGTTGGTTTTAAAAAATTACATTGTTTTCCAGTTGTTGTTGTTTTTCAAAATTCTATTTGAAAATATGACAACTCTAGCTGGTAAATATATAGGCCTTGGATCAGCTCCACCACTAATGATGCAGCCAAAGTGGGAGAAGTTGCCAAGAAGAGCTCATTCCAGTCAGAGAATTTCTTTCTATTTCTACGTCGGCCTGCATTGTCCTGCATCCCATAGCTGCCAAAATCTCCAAAATTAAAAATGATAGCCAGTTTGGATGCTGCCTACGCACCTGCAAAAGATATGTTATTTTATATATATAAAAAACTGATTTTAAAACAATGAACATGATCCTGTACAACATGTACATGAAGGTCTCCAGCAGGCTTAGCTGAAGCTTCACTCCACCAGCATGCAAACATTAAGATTGGGAATTTAATTTAGAGTTCCATAAAGTTACAGTCTTCATCTTTTTTGAAGTTGCTCAGAGTTGAAGGAGCTGAAAGTTGTGGCATAGCTAAGCAGCAAAATAATTTCCCCTTGGATTTGAGAAACTCAGATACGACTGGTGCTATGAGATATTCATGAGTTTTCTACAGCTAAACATGTTTGCCAAAGCATGCAACATTTTTATTAATACATAAAAATAAACACCAGCAGTATTTTATAATATATAATTTATTTCCTCAATTATCCTAATTTTCTTGCAAGAAGAACTCCATTAGCTTTATTATATTTGTTAACTGTTAATGTATAAACATATCAAATTATTATAGCAATTGAGAGAATGATGGCTGGTCTGAGCCTGTACAATAATCACATTCCCCCCAAATTTTTATTTAGTCATTTAAACTGAAGCAAGTGGCAACAACCTCAAATCTTGTATTTTGTTCAAGAAACAGGCAAGTAGAACTGTTTTTTAAAATCAAAATGACTAGGTGCAAAAGAAAAGAAAATTATATGAGGAATAGCAAACTTGTAAAATCTCTCAGAAATACAGGGCTTTTTTTTTTACTGATGCACCGGTTTAGGTTGCCATCTCCAATTTTTTTTATTGAATGCATCATCTCTGTTTAAAATTTAATTTGCACATCTTTTTTCTGTTCCTACTTTTATTGTATTTTAATAGCTCTAAATGCATTTAATTGTTTCTATTACAGATTTCTTTGGAAGGCCTTTTCATATGGAAAAAAGGCATATAAATCTCTGCAAAGAAGGCAGCAGTAGCTCTACGAAGTCTCTCAGCTGCAGCAAAAGTTTTTTTCCCCTGCGCTTCTTTGTATGTTTCCTTCCACATAATATCCAACATTATAACCATAGATTCCAGAGCGGGCATTGAAAACTTTTGCCTACCATGACAAACCTTCTCTTACAATATGCAGAGAGGGCACAAAATGGCTTGAGTAGGTGGAGCCATGGTCTGTTTAGCTGTGATTTATTGAGTAACCAAGAACCTGGCTGGATTCACACAACATGCTAGGTGTAACTCATATCATCCACACTGTAGCTTGTTGCAAAGTATGAGCAACTATTGAAAGTTAATTTACAATGGCTGGGAGAATGATAATGGGTTCCCAAACTTTCTGCCCCATAGATGTTTCCCAATATGCAGGTCAATATGAAGAATGATTGGAAGTTCTTAAGTGCTTAAGAAAACAACTGCTGTAATGAAAAAAAGAAAAAAAAGAAGGAACACATTACTGTTTTCAGACTACATCAATGCACTGAACACATTAAAATAAAACATAAAACCCTAGCTGTTCTCGTGTCAATAGGAAGTTATTTCTGATACAATGTTGGCTGGAAGTTGTACCTCATGGATACCACACTTTCATTATTTCCAAATCAGAAATGATACTAATTATATCATCTGTCTTCATTATAAAAGCCAAACAAAACTTCACAGAGAACTGCCATTTAGTCAATTAACAGGTAATGACCCATAATACAAAGAAGATTGAAATTTGGAATTACATTCATGTTCGTCTGTTTCCCTGGCTCCCCTCAATTTTGTTCCTTCAGTGAGTGGGAAGAACAGTCTCGTCACTAATTCTTTTCCATTAATGGCTTCTCACAACCCTCGGGAGCTGATCCAAAAACCAGGATAACTCAAATGAGAACAAAATTGACTTTTAAAAAGATCATTCAGTCCAGTGATGTAAACAGCTTCCTAAATCAATCTGCCACACTGGCAGGAATTAACTTGGCAGCAGAACAAAAATTGCACATGGAAAAAAGATTGGCATTTTGAGCCGCATACCAAATATGATGCCCACGCATACAGCACCATACTTATTTACATGCTTAGAGTCTGCATACTCAATTTAGGTTTATCCCCCCTATGACAGTGAAACTAACAGCAAATATCTTGTACTGAAATCTGACTTTTGTGCAAGCTGTTTTCTCACTAATCCTGGAGCAATTAAAATAAATTACTTCAATGAACAGAACCGGAGCCAAGGACATATTTAAAGTAACTCCAAATCTCCATGGAAAAATTGTTAGACATCTTTCATTCCTGCTCCTACCTCTGTCACAGACTCAAAAGAGAACTAATTCCTAGGGAGACAAACACTTGAGCCTGCACATGTGAACACAAAGCACCTACACAAACTTTCAGTCAAGATCTGGACAAATTTGGAAAGCATTACTGCAAACCTGATATTTTTTTAGGCCAAAACAGCCTGATCTTGCTCACAGTTCCTTCAGTCCTCATTAAATCAACATATTTCTTCACATCCTTTTATTTTAGAGTGCATTTAAAAGAAATCCTATGGATTTAAATGTGATTTCCTTCAAATGGTATCTTGGTCATGTTGTGATGTTAAACCCATTTCAATGCAATAGCTCCACTGACTCCTCATTAAAGATGACACATTTAAAATGGAGAGTAGCAGAGATGAAAGCTGCAGCAAGAACGTTTCTTCCAAGTACACAGCTAGACAGGCAGTCTAAGTATGCTTACAGTCGCGGCTTTTGATATGTCTTTTTTAAAAAAAAATATTTGTAAGATTCTGTATGTCTTTTGTACCATGATTGTAACAGTAACTCAAACTCATAATATAAAAATAACTGTGATATATTATTGACCTACTTTTTATTAATGTTTCATTTCTTTCATTCAAATAAGTAAGATCAAGAAACAAATCAACCTCACTTGAGGCACAAAGTACCAGGTTCAAATTATTCTGCTTTGGACATATCATGTGAATAACTAATTCTCTGGAGAAGACTCTAATGCTAGGAAAGGTAGAAGAAAAGAGAAGAAGACAACAAGGTGGATGGACTCAGAGTGGGAATTAGCGCACTGCTGAAAGACCTGAAAAATCAGGTTAAAAAAAAGATTGTCATGGAGAAAATCTATGTGGTCACTATGAGTTGACACAGACTTGATGATAATCAACCAATCACCAATCAAATAAATAAATACTCCTCAAAGCTATTAAGAACTTTCAGGTATACCAAAATTGAAGGTAAAGCATAATGAAATATCCCCGTTTTGCTCTGACGGTCAGTTGCAGATACATAGCTATTTTTCTTTTATTTTCACCAGTAAATTATATTACTTGCTATGATCTTTATGTCAGTGGCCCTGAGTTCCACAGTTTGATACATCTTATCAGTAAAACATAATATACTGATAATGCAGGCTACCAATTTAATCTCCTTACCACATAAACTGAACAAATACATTCTTCTTTCTCTTCTTTTCTTGAAGTTTTGTTTCAAGGCATAAAACATGTGCCCCTTGGAATAATTATTTTGTTAAGCAAGATAATCCTTCTATTGCAAATAGAATATTAAAAGAGACTTTTTCTGAAGTAATATAGCTAAAAGGCTCTTTTGTTTATATATATGTGGATTTCTGTGCTTATTTCAAATGCTTGGACTAAAGAAAAAATGAGGTAAATGATTTTTTTTCGTTTTGATAAAATTTTGAAATGTCTTTCTCTCAAAAGGTATTTTTTCTACCACTTCACCACTATGAAAGTGAATTAAAGAAACCCTTAATGGAGAAGGGCAAGAGTTCACCTCTTGCTCTACACAGTATAATAAAAAAAGAAAATAATGATTTTGTACAGAGGACTAAAATGCTTTTCTGTGAAGAGTCTCAGGATTGCCTCTATAATCGTATATTGGTTGTTTGAGGGAAAATGCTATAAACCTCAGCAATATATAAATGCAAATATTGCAAATATTGTTACTAGATCAACTGTAAGTACATATGTGAGATACATATATATTTTTTCTATCAATGTGGCACTCTCAAAAGTGTCTGAATTACTGCTCACAGCATTCTTCAGCATGCTGACTTCAGGCTGCTGGGAACTGTAGTTCACCAATATCTGAAAATCTCTCTTTCATATGAACCTCTCAACTTCAGTTTTTGAAATGATTACTGCCAACCTTTCCACTTCTTATTACGCTTTCCTTTACCACCATTTTAAACTTTTGCTTCCAATAATAAAACCCGTTACAAGTTCCAATGTTACCTCTCAGTAGTGTGAGACCCTCAAATATGGTATCCGTCTGGGATGCCTGGCAGAAAAAGAGTTAGAATATTTTAAGATGCTTCCCCAATCCTTCCTCAGAGCTGGCAGAATCATGTTCAGCCCCATGATATTAGATTGTAGCATTCCTCAGAGTTTGTCCCTCATGTTATTTAAAATTTACCTGAAATAACTGGGCAAGCTCATCAGGAGATAAAGAATACATTGCCATAAACATATGGATGATTTGTGCCCTTGCTTATCTTTTTCAGCTGCTACTATTAGAGAAGGCATGGATGGGCAGCAATGGGCCCGATGAGAACTAATAAAATAAGGCTTAAATCTGGCAAACTACAAATGTTCCCCATCAGTACACTAACTTTGGAAGTAACTTCCAACATTTGTGTGTGTATGGGAGGAGGGATAATGCCCTCCAAACAAGCTTGTAGACTAAGGGTACTTTGGAGATTATATGGTAGCTGTAGGCAAGTAGTGCTTTTCCCAGCTTAACCTTTATGCATTAAGTCCAAATCAGAGCTAGCTATGGTGATGCTTAGCTTTGTTGCCTTTATCTTAATGTCAGGTGCTCTACTTAGCACCATCTTAGAAATAGTAGCAGTGAAAATGGTAATAGCAGTTTTTATGCATGATTCTATTCTGTTTATTTTGAGCAAAATTCAAAAAGTATTAGTCCGTTCAGTTGCACCAACTGAAGTTTCTGAGTGCTTTTGCCTTGTGGGAGGCAGCCTCATATAGAACTTCTTATCCAGTTGTGTTATGATAAGGCAAATTCCTTCTGCTCCTGGAAGCATTTTAACTGTCACCCTAGTTAAACCCAGGCAAAGGTTGCGCTGGCGATGGCCTCTACTTGCCTATCCAGTATAAGGTGACCAGACATCCTGCTTTTGGTGGGACAGTCCCAATTTTGAACAATTTGTCCCATGTCCTGTGGCGTTTTTAAAAAGTCCCGATTTTGGGAAAGAATGCACGACAAGCTAGGGAACGGCGGGAGAACGGGAAGGGAATATACGGTTTTCAGCAGCCATGTATTATATTTGTAAATTGTACTTATGTCGAAATTTTAAAAAAATATTACAATACTATTTTTGAGTTCTATGAACATTTTCGTTGCTCCATATAGACCAAATTTTTAATCAAGACCCCCCCCCCCGGTCAAGGGTGTCCCGCTTTACCCAGGGCTTTTTTTCTGCCGGAACGCAGCGGTACTGCGTTCC
>JAOYMU010000192.1:12968913-12980925 GCA_025802295.1 Psammodynastes pulverulentus | reverse complement strand
TTTGTATCACTGTATGTATGACTTGTACCCCGCCCCGAGTCCCTTAGGGGAGAGGGAGCGGGCTATAAATGTGATATTATAATAATAATAATAATAATAATAATAATAATAATAATAATAATAATAATAATAATAATAATAATAAAAACACAATTGGCAATTAAGCATTTTATGTAGAGCCATCTACATAAAGTAATTTTATGTAGAGCCATCTACATAAGAAAAAAATTAAACAACTTGTTTTGAATTATATTTGATTAAAATATGGATTGCACGTAGCAACTGCTAAAGCTGTTCAATTCTGAGTCTAATACTCATTTATAATTATTTGCACAATCTAGGAGCAATAGATGTTCTTTTTTTGAAATTACATTTTATTTACATTTTATATATAAGACAAATAAAGAAAATATAATAATGATAATGGAGAAATTATATTGCAAACTACTCAGGTTTGTTATGTCAATAGGGGCTTGCTACACACACACACACACACACACACACACACACACAAATATCATGAAAAAGATGTGTACTTTGAGGATAAAATGAGAATGTTATTTAGATGAAGATGAAATATTCTGTAAAAGATTTACAACTTCCTAAGATCCCGCAATCATTTTTTCCTGTTGTGGTTATTTCTTAAGCATGCTTCCCCAATAATTGTGGAATTTGTAATCTTGTAATCAGTCATTTCATAGCAAAAGTCAATTGCTAGAAGAGAAAATCTCTGGAGATGCAGATAATTTAAGTTGGTATATGCTGTATTTCATCTTAGTGTACTCAGGATAGCTATCAAATGCAAACAATTCAGATGAAAACAAGAAAAATAGAAGCCAACTGTATACTCATTTAAAAATTGCAATACAGAAGTTGAACCCCAGGGAAGTACTGTATAACTCAGCCGACAACCAAATCCCTTCCCCACATCAGATCTTCAAATAAAAGCAGCTCCTATCATTGCCAGAACTTGTTCTCTCCTTGCCTGTATTTATCCCCAAAAGTGGAGCATCTCTCCCAATTTCTTTCTATTCTTCTGTTTTTAAAAATTCAGGCTGAGCTTGCTATTTTCTTTCTTTTTTTCTTCTTTTGGTTGAAATGAGAATGGGAATAAAATATCTCCTCCAACTATCTCCTAGAGATCTTTGGGAGCTATTCACCCTCAATTTCTTCAAATAAAAATTGACTGGATACGTAGTGTTACTAAGGAATCTTTACCATCATACTAACTCTATTAACCTTTCCAGCTTCTACTCTCAAACTCACAATATCTAAGTGTAGCATAGTGGCTAATGAATAAGATTTGGCAGATCTGGTTCAAGTCCCCAAATCTCAGCCTCACTAAATTACGAAGTTGGCAAACAGTCAAATGGGTTTTCGAAGAGAAGACTATAACCAGGAACTGTCAGGAACAAAATGAAATGACTACGAAAAGTCAGGATATTTTTAAAAAAGTGGTCGTTGGGAAAACAGGGGAGAAAAAAGGTCTTCCTGCAACGCTGACAACACAAAAATAGGGTCAAGGTAAGTTGCAGTACACATTTCAAATATGAACTACTGCAAAAAACAAATAGATGTTTTCCTGCTCATCATCCACTCCCCCCCCCCAAAGTAAGAGACTCTGGGAGAAAACCCAAGAAAAATTCTTAATTTACAAATAGATACTTATGGGATGAAATGATGATTTACATATAAAGATTCTACAGCTCTATATTACAAAAATTAACTTCTGCAACAAACAAACAAACTCGGACTGCACCAAACACCCCGCAAAAATTAATTTCTCAGATATCTCAATCTATCGTTCCCTCTTCACAACTATGCTGGTTAGGCATTGTATTCTAAAACAGCTCAAATGATGAAGATTAAGTCAAGAAGCAGAAGTAAAAGGTCCTTAAGAAGCAAGACTCCATGGACAGCTGTGCAGTTATTTCTTATTTAACATATCACCTCAGAGCTGATGATGGGATATTCATCATTGGCATCCATTTCAGTAGTGGACAGTGAAAAGAAAGAAACTTACAGCCAGAGGTCAAGTTCTTCAAAAGAGACATGAAATGAGATCCTCTCCCTTAAAAAAAGACAGCACATGTGTGCTCGTAAATATATGCTCATCAGTCACCTCCTCACATTTCATGAACAAATTAAAGCAATAATATCAAATAATTAATTCATTTTATCTTAATTTCTCGTTTGATTGCGGTGAGTCCCAGAGTTGTTGGGAGTCAAGTGACAAATCAGTTTAAATTCTAACTAGATACCACATGCCATAATGGGTTAACCTTTTAAATATATCTCCCTACCTAAACAGAGAAACAGAATAACGATGGGGGGTGGGGGATGCAATGGGAGTAGAAGCAACTTCTGACTTCTTACTGGCTTCCCCATTGATGTGGGAAGCTGGCAGGAAAACTTGGAAATTTCTCCTCTTCTTCCTTGGCTGACTTGTGGAACTCCCTGCCACTTTGCTGGGTGAGTGGGGTAACAACGGGAGCCATGGATGGTGAAGAAAATTGTACTCTCATCCCCCATTCTGGGGTTTCTCCAAGAGCCCCTTTCTTCTAGGGAGGAGGAAGGCTCATTCATTGACTGTTGCACCCCTCAGGCAGCCCTACCTTGCAAGCAGGCATCCAAGGGAGTGTGAATACACCCTCTCCCAGCTTCCTTTGTGTCACACAACCTACAGGTTTCTGAGAAGCATAATTGGAAGGCACGTAGTGCTGAAGTGGACCACAACTTTGCCAGATTTCAATCCCATGGGAATAATGAATCCCAGATTTTGGACACATTCTGCAAGTTAACCCATTCGAGGTACCTTGGTTGAAAAATTGTTGTCCTATGATACACTGTTTTGCCCAACTGAGGGTTACAAATAAACAGACATGAAAGTTTTAGTAATCTATAGTTAAAAATATATACGACTTTCATTGCAAATTTTTTTTTTGATTGAGAGATTGACTATTGGTACATGTCACAAACTCATGTACAAATTTTCTTGGACTACAGGTAGTCCTCGACTTACAACCACAAGTGAGTTTTGTCTCATTTTATGATTCTCCTTGCCACTTTTAAGTGAATTACTGCAATTGTTAAATTATTAACCCGGTTGTTAAGTGACTGGCCTCCTCATTGACTTTGCTTATCAGAAGGTCACCACAGGTGTTAGCATGATTTGGGGACACTGCAACCGTCATAAATATGAGTCAGTTGCCAAGCATCCAAATCTTGTTCACATGACTAAGAGGATGGTGCAATAATCGTAAGTGTGAAAAATGATCATAAGTCACTTTTTTCAGTGATGTTGTAACTTTGAATTGTCACTAAATGAACTGTTGTAAGTTGAGGACTATCTGTATAACCTCTCCAGTGGCTGGCAAATGAGACTGTATGTTTCCTCCTTGAAAAAAATCCCCTAACATCAGAATATATTGTGATAGACGTGTTCTATACTGCTTTTCTTCCTAACACACTAGGTTATTACCTGCTGGGATTGGTTTCCATTCTGTCAATTTCCCTAATGATTCATGGTATTCATATATATCATAGAGATTTATATTTACATTTTTTATTGATAACTAATGCAGCTGATTTTTATATGCTAATACATTCTTAAGGCTGATCCACTGAAAGCATGCATATGAATGCAGGGCTACAAATTTTGTTTTTTTTTACATTTACAAGATTTACAAACACATAATTTAAATCTATAGCACTGACTGTATGCATTTCAAAACACAATACAAAATGCTTAACATAGGATTTATTACTGTAACCTTTTATCTAACAAAGGTGTTCATTATTTGTTCATGATTTCTGTTTCTTTGCTGAGACACTATGGTAAAATAACACTATGAACACATTTTGAATGCACAATAGAAGCAGTTCATGAAGTAACACAAACTAGGAATTGAAAAGGTGCCAACTAAGGTATCTCAATTATTTTACAGTACTGTAGTATTTCTTTTTTTCATGATGCATTTTGTTCAGATAGGCAACTCAACTTTGTTTTGCACAAAAACTATTTCCCTTTAGAATCTATCAATGGTTACTGTTATTGTCCTCACAATCACATCCTCAATTTCATTAATGAAATTTATATGCAAACTTTTATTCATGCTTTCATGTTATTATTACAACTTCTCTGAGGCTTACGTAAATTACACATTATATCTTAATTTAGGAATCAGAGTTATTCTTTTAAGACCCAAAGAACTTGTTAAGTGCACTTCTGTATGGAAATTACAGGTACTCCTTGGTTGACTAAGGTAATTGGGAACAGAGTTTTCATCATTAAGCAATGCAGCCATAAAATGGTGTTATGTGACCCCATCAAATAGTGATGGAAATCCCAGCAGACCTTGTTGCCATAGAAAATAGAATCCAACTGGTCATTAGGTAATGACCCACCCTGGGGCTATCCAAGTCATTCCCAGTTTGACCTCTCCCTGCTTTGAGCCTTGATAATTTAAGATGACTGCCTCCTCTTGAACTCCACCTAAGCTGTCTATCTCCCCATCCACCACCTCTGCCCTTTGGCCACCCTGCACAGAGGCAAGTGGTGGCAGTGCTGAGGCTGAAGTAGAAGGCCGAGGCCTTCAGCAGTCTCTACTGCTAGTCTCACACACTGCCTTCTCATGATGCTTCTAGAAGGTTACTGAGGCCTTCCATAATTCCACCAGAAGGCAGTGTACAGTTTAGAGACAGGTGAGCACAATTTGGAGAGGGCTAGGCATGGCTTTCTGGAAAGCTTTCTGAAGGCCTCAGAAGTCTTCTAAAGCATTGTGAGAAGGCAGAGCACTATTCGGAGAGGGATGAATGTGATTTAATTTGGAGAAAGACGGTGCGCAGCCTTAGGAGAAAGGCCTGGTGTCTCTTGCATAGGACCAGGACGTGTGCACTTCATAGGTAACAGGAGAAAGAAGATGGCAAAATTCAGTTTGGTGTGGCAGAGCCCGTGGAACGTAAAGCAGAAGAGGCAGCTAGGGCTTTGCACTGTGGTACTGGGATGGCTGGCCATAGGATGGGGATTCAGGTGGCACTCCACTGTGGCGGCAGTAATGGTGGTGCTGATGTTGGGAGTAAAGGCCTGGGGGCTGCAGTGGCAGGCTGAGATTGCTGAAGACCCCAGGCTATACCTCAGCCCCAGCACTGCTGCCACCACTTCTGAGAAGTGCTGCTGTGCGGCATAGCCAAAAGGGCAGACATGTGGAGACGGTTTTACTTTGCATTGTTAGGGCTTCCTAGAATGCAGTGGCCAGGCACTTTAGAAAAGCAATAATAGAATAACAGGGTTGGAAGGGACCTTGGAGGTCTTCTAGTCCAACCCACTGCTGAAGCAGAAAATCCTATACCTTTTCAGACAAAGACTTAAGGCTTCCAGGGCCAGCTGTGATTTTGTGCTATGGTTCAGGGGCTTCTTACAGCCACAGAGTTGTATCACATCAAGTTTATTTTTTGCCTCAGTATGTGTGTGTGTGTGTGTGTGTGTAGGATTGTGGAAAAAGAACAGTGTTAAACAGTTTAGAAGGAATTTAAATCTTCTCTTTAAAACAAAATATTTGGATGAAAGTTTGACATCAATACCCACTTAATTTTCATAAGATTGATGACTGTAATGGAGTACCAGTAATCATTCAAATGTTCAAGAGGTGCTTGTGCCTCTGGTTTATTTCATACTTCACAGAGAACTTCTAAATCTTTAAGTCACACTTTAATTGTACTAATTGGCACTGTAATATGGGATAATAAATGTAATGGCATGAGTCTCATTTCCCCTTTGAATGATTTTTTAAAACTGCTATTCAGTATGAATTTTATCTAAATATACTGAAAATAATCTAGCTGAAGAAATATCAAAGCTCCATTTTCAGGTTTATCAAAGGAACCAGATACAAAACCATCATCAGCTCCTTTCTTCACACTTCAACCTCTAAAATAATAATAATAAAAGAAATTACTGTTCTACAGTAGTTCTGATACAGAAATTTATGTCTTTTCCCTTCCTTTTATTTCTTGAACAATAAGTTGCACAATTTCTTACTATATTAACTTTCCCTCCAGAATAGTTTGTTTTTAATCTATTAGCAGATAACTTTTAACTCACTTTCTCACTGTCAATTGAAGCTATTCTGGAAAATCAGAAAGAAGGCATAGCTCTTGAAGAGGCTGAAGGACTATATTTAAAAAATGACTGGTTACTTATCTGTAATTGTATTTTTTAAAGTTCAAGGTAAATTTTAAACCTATAAATTCAATGTAAATTTTGCTCCTGTATTGATTCACATTAGAATGTCCCAAAGTTCAAGATTTTTAAAGGGAGTAAAAATATACTGCATGAGAAAAAAAAACTCTCACCAATTTCCTTCTTTTAACAGACCAGTCCTGTTATTCTTCTTGATTCTGAGTAGGAAGCATGCATAGATAGAGCAAATTCTGACACAACCAGTCAACAAAGCACAATAATTAGCTCTTCTTTAAGACTTAGATACTTGGATCATTATCATCAATATTATCTGAAATTGGGAATTATAAAAAAACACCCACTGAGGACAATACCTCTGAAATAATGACTAATAAAAGCAGTCATTGTAACCAGGTTGCATTATGGCAAGTACAACAATGAGGTAAAATCTTATAGGAATGTTTTAATGGAATATCTCAATACTGGTAGTTACTACATGACCCTAATTGGGATTAGAGTTTCCATCACTGAATGAAGCAGTCATTAGGCAAAACATCATGTGACTGCACTGCTTACCAATGGCAGTTCTGGTAGTCTAGATTGTAGTAGTTAGGCGAGGACTATACCATCATAAGGCCAGGATCTCATGTTTCCCTCATTTGGTGAAAACAGGCGGGCCCGTTCTGCTGCCTCCTCCCGGACTACCCAATGAACTCCCTTTGGCAGATGAGACTCCACCATCTCAGCTCCACTTCAACATCTAACACCCATCTATGTCTTTCCATCTCTGCCTTTTGAACACCTTATATTTTGTTGTCTCCATTTAGCTTACTACCCATCTCCAATGTCCCCAGCTGATCTTCATTACCTTCTTCCTCCTGCTGCTGGCAAGGCATGCACAGTTGGTCTTTTTGGCTAGACTTTGGTGATGCTTCTGTAATGCGGGTGAGCTGCTCAGTGCCTGAATTTTTTATTGCCTTATGCAGAGGAGCTATAATGGCCATAACTTCATGGACCAATTTGTCATGGCCTCAGAGCCAAGCTACAAGATGTGGCCAGCATCAATCCTTCTCTGGGGAATATGGGTGGCCAAGGAGTTGCCATGCACACACAGGCACTTTCTCTTACTTCTTCTCCTGCTTGTTGCTACCCTCTCTGAAGACAAGCTTTCCTGTCATTTTACAAGACTTTCTGCAAACAAATTGCTCCTAAATACTCCAATCCTTCTGGCAGGGGTGTGTACTCCCACCCAGCACCTCTGCAAGCCTTGCCCTCAAGCGTTCGCATGTGCCTGCACTTTACCTGTCCTTTGCATGTGAGTTTTCTCTCTTGGCTGAAGCCAGGCCACAAAATGGTCATAACTACTATTGGTTCAGCACCATTGTAACTTTGAACAGTAGTTGAGCAAACAGTTGTTAAGTGAGGAATACCTGTATTACAGTGCAAGGATGCTTTATTACATTGCAGTAAAATGAGATCAAGTACCTATTGTGCTAAACATTACAGGCCACCTCTGTTCAAATCTTTATCAGAAATTATCACAAATTAACTGAGTGAGGTCATTTGCTCCAGCCCTCATCAGTTGGTACCTGTCCTCGGGGCATGACCAGCCCTAAGTCAGAATCCAAATCCATGTTTGAAAGAAATAGAATCTCTCCTGATAGTTCATGGAGCAAAGCACTATTCATTGACCAAGTCAAAAGGTTTCTTAACAGCACAATGTAGTAAGTACTTGAGTTTTGCAAAAAATTCAAAATATTCAAATTTTTAAAAAAGCATATTTCAAATAAAATATAATGGCCCTCTTGATATCAAGGGCATGAAGTCCACACTGAAGACGTTTTGATGATTTCGAGAGGAAAAGAGGAACAATCTAGTCTTGGCAGACACAAAGCCTGAGACAATCCTGAATAGGAACGAGAATTTATGGAGAATGCAACGTTCAATTTGAGTAAGGAACAAACATGACCATTGCTAGGAAAGATGCTTTCCAAATGAGCAAATGAGATGAATGAGTTGTCAATGGCTCAACAGCAAAGAATTAATATATTAAAATCCAATTTTGAGCAAAGCAACTATATTAAATAAGTGCTTCTTTTTTAACAGAAGATCTTGATTTTAGAGTATAGTCAGTGGATTGGAACTGCATATGTCATCTTATGGTAATAATGTCCACCAATGACTTGGCAGTGCAGACTTCAGAATGACTAGTAAATTTCTTATTTTACAATACATACCTTCCTGGTGTGGAAAAATGTCTTTCTATTGGTGTCCAGAAAAAAAGGGATAAGGATTCTCAAATGGAAGTGGCGGGAAATTTTGTCAAACAAGCATTATCAAGCACAGCTTGCAGGCAGAAGGCCCAAGCTTGCAACCAAGGATATAAGCATTCTCCTTTAACTACCACAGCAAAATGGATATTGCCAGGATAGTGGAATGTATAGTAAAATGTGAAAGTTTTGGTGATTTACTCTACATCAAGTCTGCATATTGTTAACTATTTCTCTTTCAGTAAGCTATAACCTCTCATAAAAACATCCTGAAGTATATTAAAAGGAGAACAAAAAGAGATTGGGACAGAATCAGATCACTTATTTAGTAACACTGAAAAACAACAACTCTGAACTGCTTTTTTAAATCAGGAAATTATATTTAATATGCATAATTCCCAAGACCGTATTCTGCAGATATTGCCCCCAAATTTACAGCTTCTTGTAAGTGCTAGAATTGTGTTTATGAATGAAAACTTTGGAATCTTCAGATGTCAAACTCATTGCATAGTAGGAGTATAAACAAACAGGACACACACACTATGAATAATTAAAATATATTATTCAATGGATACCTTTCAACCATCTATAAAAATAAACTTACTGAATAATTTATTTGATGGGTAACAGCATTATTACATTCATCAACAATATTATTCAGCAAAAAGTATTCAGTCAGAACTGATTAAAAAGCATTAAAAGTAAATATAGATAGTTCGGACAGTGGTTTTTGCTGCTGGAAAAATAGAGAATACCTAAGGTCACTGTGATATTAGAAAAGATATTTCTGAATTCTAGTATAACTTTTACCTTATTTACTAAATTGATATTCTGCCCTTTCATTCAGCAACTTCTTCCTCCTATTTTTCTACATATTAACTACAACAGTAATGTTATACACTGAGTTGGGCTTTTCCGTTCCTGCGAACGACAGATCCATATGAAAGGTAAGCATGACAAAGTTGATGCTTCCTGTTATCCATCTACATTATGTTCTTCTCTAGAAGATATGTGTAAATATTAGATGTAACAAATTGCAGTATGGAGTATAACTGTACACTCCCATCAGTAATAGAGTAACATGCCTTTGAAATTGTGGTGCTCTCCTTCATTGACATGTATGTCAACTGTAATGTATTCTTAAAGTGTGTCCAAGTGACATGGCTCTTTTTCTATTTGCAATAGCAGTTGCTTTGTGCCAGGGCAATGACAGGAGAAACGATGAGAAAGGACTGAAGCAAGCTATGTAGAGCTGGGTGGAGTTACAGATCTGTATCATTCCTCTCTGTTTCATATTTTCTGAAATAAAAAAAAAACCTACTTCCAATAAATGGATCATAGACCCATCTAAATCTGCATTAAAAAATATTCATTTTACACATTCTACAGCTTCAATTTACCCCGGTCAGGAAGTAACAAATTTATTTTTTTACATTTTGCAGCTTTCAGGATGCACCGTGTCTGATATGTAGGATTTCATTATGATGATTTAATTTTATTGAATATGTAATGCAAAAGAAAGAGAGGGAGAGAATTAATACTCTTCTACCAAAGAATATGAAACTTACTGGAGAAGCTGATAAGGATAATCAAATTTTAAAATCTGAAGAACTATTCTTTACGAGGTTTATTTAGGAATCTGGGTTTCATTACATGCTGGATTTCCAATTGTTTCTAGGATTAATTAGAATGACTATCTCATAAATCATTTAATTGCATGGCATGACATGAATATACAGGTAGTCTTCACTTTACAACAGTTTGTTTAATGAACTTTCAAAGTTAAAATGGCACTGCAAAAAATGACTTATGACCATTTTTCACATGACCATTGTAGCGTTCCCATGGTCACGTGATCAAAATTCAGAAGCTTGGCAACTGACACGTATTTATGACAGTTGCAGCATCCCGGGATCATGTGATAACCTTTTATAACCTTCTGAAAAGAAAAGTCAATGGGGAAGCCAGATTCATTTAACAATCATGTTCATTTAACGACTCCATAAACCCTTGTAGGGTGGAGTCTGGGCAACTGAATGGAGCTAGCAGAGTGTTTTAATGGCAGGATGCCCTTCCTGTCGCCAATGCGGAGTTTTGTTCAGCAGATATATTCTTAGTGTGCCCAGAGAGAGAAATATCTGCCTCTACCTAGGATCGAACTTACAGCCTCCTGATTGCGAGGCAAAAGCTCCACCTCTAGGCCACCACACCACTCAGATTTATTTAACAATCCTGTTACTAAATTAACAACTGAAGTGATTCACTTAACAAATGTGCCAAGAAAGGACATAAAATGGGGGGGAAATTCACTTAGAAAATATCTTACAGAAATTTTGGACTCAATTGTGGTCGTAAGTCGAGGACTATCTGTATATGCAAGACTAATTTTATTTAGTAGATATGTTTTCTTTCTTTCCCTCATTCTCCCATCTTTTTTAAATATAGTTTTAAGTTAAACCCTATCAAATTTAGATTTTTTTTCTCACTATGCTTCCCTTTCTTCAGCAAACACTATCTTTGGCAGCTCCTGGGGAAGAGAAGTAAGTATTTCCAGACTATATAGGTCATTTGAAGAAAATGCAGAGGTCAAAGCATCTTGAATGCACTAAATACTAATTAAGAGTTTCTCTGACTGAATTTATTTTATGAAACTCAACATGCACCATGGAATTATTCAACTCATTCTAAACTTCCATCCATGTGGACTGATGTGATGAAACACATTTCAGAACCTTTATATTACTAGAAAAGTAGCAGGGTGATATTTCCTAGTGACTAACTTCCCCCAGGGTCCACAAGACTTGTCTGCTGCTGCAGTCTTCCTGAGTTGCAAGGTTTCCATTTTGGCAAAAGGAGTACACTTCACAAGCCAGCAAAATGTCTGATGATACTAACTAAGGAAGATTCACTATGACTTAAAATTATCATAAGATACTTTTCTATGTTGCTGTTGCTGTCACTATATACTGTATTTTTCTCTGATTTTTTTGTTTAAATCTCTAATAGCACCCATACACCTTCAAACTATATTTCATTATCAAAAATATTTGGAGTGGTCAAAAACCTGAAAGAATAGAGGCGACACAAAGTTAAATGAGCTTATAAAAACATCAGTACAAGAAAAGAGGATAACACTATGATAGGATGTTTGAGGAATGGAAGGTTCTTAGGGGTATCTATGAAAAGCATCTGAAAGAACCTATTGTGAGTGGGCAAAATGCCCTCCAAATATAGCCAGATTTCGCATCAGAGCCTGACAGTAAGTCTTGGCTTTCCAGACACTCAACTCCTTATTTAGGAAGAGACTTACCCTGGCAGAAGACTCTCAGAAATGACTTGGCTAGATAAGATCCTTTACTGCAGACAGAAGGAAGCACAGTCACCCAGAATATTTGTTCCCTGCAATGCGAAAAAGGCAAAGCTTTTGTTTTAGATCTAGCTTCCAAAAGTTTAAACCCAGTGCATTTTCCTTCTGTCTTCTGTATCCTTCCTTCCTTCCTTCCTTCCTTCCTTCCTTCCTTCCTTCCTTCCTTCTTGCCTGCCTGCCTGCCTGCCTGCCTG
>JAOYMU010000192.1:12917762-12929249 GCA_025802295.1 Psammodynastes pulverulentus | reverse complement strand
CGTACCACGTGATCCGGACTTCAGAAAGGATCCGGAACGCGGTTCCCCTGCGTTCCGGCAGAAAAAAAGCCCTGGTTCTAGGTTTGTGGATATTTGTAGATTTCCAGTAAGGAGTACCAGAAACCTTATTCCTTCCATCACCATATTGTGCTGTCAGAAGAAACTCATGGGTTGATGTCTGTCACACTGCAATATTATCTCTATATACAGCTAAATAAACAGTGTACAAGAGTTTACACTTTCCTAAAAATTAACTGGCCAAAGAGGAGCAACCAAAGTTCACATTTACTTCAAATTGTCAGTCAAAGCTACTCCAGTCCCTATTACCCTATTGAACTACTACATGCTTTTGAGACATCAGCTCTGACAACGAGAAACAGTGAGAAGTCAAAAAGATGTCAAAAACACCAGCAAAGTGTAGGAACTTTCTGTATCAAGCATTTATCAGTAACAATAGCAATTACATTGCACCTTCTGAAGATACCCTTTCACTTCCTAGGTGATTTAAAACAACAGGTGCTGCATGTCAAAACAAACTAACAGGCCACAAGCAGCTTGAAAGTATAACTTTGGAAACTTCAGGAAAACTTTTACATTTATAAATTAATGTTTTAATTTTCTCAGTTTAAACTAGTGTGAATCTTTATAGATTTTAAACAATCCTCATTAATAACAAAGGCACAATAGCTGAAGGTACATGGAATTCACAAGTAGTACAAATGTAATTAAAGCCATCTGTTTTGAGATAAATTTCTATTATAACCCATAGGTAAAAATTGTTTTAAAATTGTAAATTAGCACAAATAATACCAATAAGTTACTAATACAAAGCATGGAATACAGATATGGAAGGTACCAGCTACAAAATACATAACAGGAAAAAAAAATATCAAATAGTTTCTTGCTTCACCTACTACATTCAATTCCCAATGAAGAGTTGCAAGAAATAAAAATTAAAAAAATAATATTTTTGAGCCACGGTGTAAGTGAAACCAAAGGAACCAAAAAGAATAAAAACTGAAACTCGAATATATCCCAAAAGGCTTTTTATTCAAAATCTGCTAGTGTTATAAACACAATTTCAGTTGATTTCAAGAACTAATGAAGCAATGCAGAAATACTCTAGAGAAATTTAGAAGTAAAAAAATCTCTAGGACCAGTTGGATGTTATTGCAGGGTATTATAGCTAAAATATTCTTGGCTCATAACAGAAATTTTGATAAAATTCAGTTGAAATAAATACCTTACTATAAAATTAGCAACAGTTTTGTTTTATGTGAAAGGTAAAAAAATATATATTTTGAATATGTTTTTTTTTAATTTTTAATTTTATTAAAATCCACCTTTCATTTAAACAGTGTGTTGTCCAGATACAAATATCTTGTGCAATAACAATACAACTGATACATATTCATTACTGTGGTATTAATACTCTATTCTTATTTAATTGCTGCTATACATAATACCTTTAATTATTATAACAATTAGCATATTCATTTCTCATTTCCATGTTTATTTCTAATTACTATATTTGTTCTCCAACCAATGATAAAATAGTTCCCATATCTTATAATATTCAGTTTTGAATATGTTGAATACCTATCAAATATGAACCATTGAATATTTTTCACATACATTTCAAAGTTTCAATTCAATGTGGGCTAAATTCAGAAGTAAGCCTCACAGTCCTACAGGACTTTAGCTTAAATAAAAGGATAAATGCTGACATAAATGTGAATAATTCAGTAACAGCCATTTCATATTATTGTCACTATTAATGCCTGTAGAAATGGACTGCCTGCAATTTATCCTGCATATTTCTGAATTAGTGTTATATGAAAGAAGAATCATTGTTTAAGAATCAAAAGAAATCAGATAAATCGAAAGACATAATTCCTAATAAATAACAATCCCCATTAAATATCATCTATCCATTCAATCACATATTTTATTAAATTTCTGACTTTTATGCAAGATTCATAAAGTCTACCTTTGCATAAATCATTACTTCAGTCTTTTCATTAATGCAGCTTTCTCTCTAAATTTCATTGAAGAGTATATTGTTTTTCCTAACAAATGAATTATTTTACATTTATGAGAGTTTGCACTGGCAAAAAAGTAAATGTATACGGTATACACTGAGCACAGTATGATTTTCTGACTTAGCTGTAATACAATTACCTTTCCTCTGGCTGGGACACTATTAGAGAAAGAAGCAGCATTTTCAACTAATGCTTTGAAGCAAAGAGGCTCTGCATGAACATGCATGCAGAGAAAGCCCAGAGTATCTTCTGAAACTTGAAAACAACAACAACAACAAAGAGACAAGGCTGCTTTAATGAATTATGGAGATATCTGTATATCCTGTGATGTGATTTAAAACATCACCGTTAAAAAGATTTGCAGAGCTTTAGACTTCATGTTTCTATGTGGGCCTGTTACAAAAGCTGACTGAGTCAGAGGTTTAAGGAAATTGATATGTATGGGACTGCAGTAACCAAACTAATCACAACAATTCACTAAATGGCATACATTTAGTCCTATACAGGTAGTCTCCAGCTTACGACCACAAATGAGCCCCAAATTTCAGTTATTAAGTGAAACATTTGTTAAGCCAGTTTTGCCCCCTTTTACAATCTTTTTTGGCACAGTTGTTAAGTGAATCACTGCAATTGATAAGTTAGTAATCTGGTTGTTAAGCGAATCTGGCTTCCCCATTAATGTTGCTTGTCCAAATGTTGCAAAATGTGATCACATGACCTCAGTACACTGCAACGGTCATAAGTATGAACCAATTGTCAATGCTTTGAAAATTCAGTTGCCATCTGAATTTTGATCACATGATCATGGGGATGCTACAAAGTTGTAACTTTGAAAAATGGTCATAAGTCACATTTTTCAGTGCCATTGTAACTTTGAACAGTCACTAAATGAACTGTTGTAAATTGAGGACCATCTGTAGTCTCAAAAACTACATACAGAATTAATACTATTTCAGAGGGCATGTGTATACAAGTTACTCGCGGGAGTGCTATTTTTTTCAATTGCTAGTTTTATGGGACTCAGTGTAATATTCCGTATTCCTAATGGAAATCTTAAATCTATCTGGACCCAATTTTAGAGGTATGTACAGATAAACAGTTTCCTTGGCAAGGTTTTTCAGAAGTGGTTTGCCATTGTCTCCTTCCTAGGATTGAGAGAAAATGACCAGCCCAAGGTCACCCAAGTGGCTTTATGCCTAAGGTGGGACCAGAACTCAGAGTCTCCTGGTTTCCAGTCTGATGCCTTAACCACTACATCAAACAGGATCTCGTTATATGTATACCTGAAACCAAAATCGATCTGTGGACTGAAGGATTCAACATTCAATAACAACATGAGCAGGAAATGTGAAAGCACCAGAAACACATACGGTAAAGGTGAAAAAAGGTTCACCAAATCTATCTGACTTCTTGTGGATAGAGAGTATTCAAATGACATGTGTAAATATAGACAGTAAGCATCTGAACAATATTCTTAAGTCTCCTCAGAGAGCCAGGAATTTATTTTAAGATACTTAAACCTCCGTGCTAAGTTTCATCATGTCAGATTTCAGTGCAATGGATATTTTAAAAAACCCTAACAAGAATATAGAAGATAAAGCTTTTAAATAGGTAAAAGTTTAATATAATACAATCTGACGCTAAATAGTATTAAAATTAACAATTGATTTCTTTAAGAAAGACATTCTATAATTACCAAGAAAGTCCCTCTTTTTTACCAGTAAATTTTATACCTGTGGCTGAATTACATAGAGAGTCACCTTGGTGCACAGGAGAATACAGGCTGATAGTGCTTTTGATATTTGGGTCCCAAGCATTTGAAATTTTCAGGGATGAACCAACTAGCTACAGCTTGATTTAAGAGGCAGCCATGATCTCTGTTCCTTTGCTGGAAATAATGTCTGACTGTTGTGTGAATCCTGTTTGCATAATCAACCTTGAAAATTTGACTTTCTGACTAACTGACAACTCAGACGTGGCTCTCAGAATCTTGGACTGATTTTGGACTATTCTTCTGCAGGGTTCTTTTAAAAGCAACTCAGGCTGGCCTGAATGAGACCCTGTTTTGATTTGCATGCTTTGATTGTGGTTATCTCTTTGACTCTGAGTAAACTATGAGCTACCATAGCAACTGTGTGTGACTACTTCAGGCTTCAGTATTTGAAAACCAAAGCAGGATATGATGAAGCTGGCAAACTTAAAAAAAACAAGAACTATTTGGAATTCTGGAAAGATCTTTATTGCTTTTGTACAATCTCAAAAGCCTGTCAAAGTAATTCTTCTGTTCTAATTATACTTTCAGTTATTAAGGTAGGGTACTCTTGGTCTCTTTCTTATAATTCTACCCTCCCCTGGGCTGAGAAATCTCTTTAGCAACAGTTCATTTTCTTCCCCTACTTTCCAGAGTCCCACACTAGAGACTCTTAGAGTTCTATCACACTAAGAAACTCCAGAAAGTTGAGAAATTAGTTTCTCAGAAGGACAAGAGGTCCCACTGGTTCAACTAATGCATTCAACAATGGCTTTGAAGATTTTGTTAGGCATATTTTGTTTATTCCTCAGATGTTTAAGCCAACTTCCTCCCTGGCTGACCTACATCTGTTTGGCTCAGTAAAAATGTTTAAAGTTCTGCCTAGCTTACATACATCTTTGGCTGACAGCTTTGTTGTATACAGTAGCTCTAACTGTCAGCTCTGAAGCATCCATCTTTTCCATTCTAAAGAAAAGATGAAAAACTTAATACTAATATTGTGGTTTCTTTTTTAGCTTTCTTTTTAAATGTGTAACTTTTGTCTTATTTACTCCAGGAATCATATTGACACTCAAAACAATTCTCTACAACGATTTAGACTATATTGTATTTTAGGAAATCATTAGATTGCTACATATAATCTGATAAATGTGCCCCCATATCTAGCATGTTTTAAATGAAAGAAAGCACTTATTTCTACTTATATACCCAAATCCATAAAATATATATGGCTTTGTATTAAAAATGTAAAAAAGGCAATTTTATTTTAACATATTTTAAATTTAAATAAAATGAAATTCAAACATTTAAGTTTGATATTTAAAGGGTAAATTGAACTCAGAAACAACCCTGAAGAATTCAGATGTGGTGTTTTAGCACTTAATGGCTGAAACAGGCTCTGAGTTGTAACAGAACCTAGATAAGCCCATACAACTGAAGACTGTAACTCCCAAACTCTTCCACCCTGAAGTACTTTGGGTCTTTACCTCCAATGTTCTTGTTTGGATTGGAGACTTGATAGATTGGAGACCAACAACTATGTCAAGTTTGAAGTGCGCTTCTGCTATTGCAACCATTATTGCCTCTCAGCCTGCCAATGAACCAAGGGAAAGGATAGGAGGAGATGGAATGTAAGCTCCAAACATCCGCGAGAGTCAAGGACTGTTTGCCAAAGCCAGACTTTTTCTCATAACAATACAATGAGACTCAATTGGACAATGTGACCTGCTCTAATAACGGGAATGAGAATCTATACTTTAATTATGTGGGTTTATGTGGGAATTAACTAGATCTGGTTTTGCACTCATCAGTTCCGAAATGATGTACTCAATAAAGTTTTGCATTCAGAGATTGGATCGTCTCGCTTGCTTTGGTTGGGTTCATCAGTCGGAACGTTGGCAAATTACCTTTCAGGACGTTTCTTCTCTCCATGGCCTCTATGGCTACGAGAGTATTGGAGCTCTCACAAATCCAAGCATTTCTACAGGACCTCCTCTTGGCCATGAAGAATACAGGAATGGAATCAACATCTTTCCCCCCATACTGGGAGAGACAAATCTCACAAGAGATAATTAAAATGTAGATTTAACTTGAAATATTGCAATCCGAAACATTTAAAGATTAAAAAGAATTTCATTATCAGAAGATAATGTGATACTCCAAATATAGATAAGATACTGGTCTACTATAAACAGGATTTCCTCACTTCACAGTCCCAGTAAACGGACAGTTGATTGTCAAGAATCATTAGTATTATTACAAGAAGATTCTGAGTAGGAAAATAAATTACTGGATATTCTGGAATATGCTATGAAACGATGAAAAAAGGCTGAGATAAAACACATTTATTGAATTTATAAACAGAAAGAAAGACAACGAGACTTCAGCATAACACACAGAAACAGAAAAGATCAATGAAAGCTATCAGTTCCTGGCTCAAACATATTTGCCTAATTCTCTAGAAATAGGATTTTTTTTCTTGAAATAGACACACTCACTTCCTTTTATCTGGGCTTCCTTTGTCCCTAGACATTCCAACATATAATCTGAAGGTTAATCCCCTCTTTTATCAGCCTCCATTCAGAAACCTCTTTTCCCCTTTCCATTCCTGCTTTGTTTTAGAAGCAAAGTTTTTATATCTAGGCAAGGGGAAAATCGTGTGTGCCTACATAACAGAGAGAGCATCTGAACATTAGACCTATCAGCTCATTAAGCATTCTGCCTGCCAGAGAGAAGGATCAGGGATGTGAGAGAATAAATTTTTAAGACTTATCAGGTGAGACAAATTATATTATTACAAACAGTGACAACTACGAATGATACAAGGAGAAAAGTCAAAAACTTGGGGACCTATAGGTTGTTCTCACCTATCCTTCTGGTGCAAGAAAAGGATCAGGAAGGCAGAAGAAGAATCAGTTATGGCTCTTTAAACAAAAAGTGCTGACAGAAGGTATTACATTCTGGGATTTGAGGTGAATGATCTGGATGATGCACTGGAAACATGAGATAGGTTGTACTGCAAGGATTGATAAAAATGCATTTGGCTGAGATGGCTTTAAAACTGAAGGAGGCTGAAGTCACATAAAAAAATTCTTGAAAGGTCTTAGATGCAGACTTTGGCTTCAAAGAGGTCTATAAAACCTCTCAGAAAATAGGAAGAATAATACTTTTTGATTGTTATGGCCTTTGTAACCCCTATGTTAGTACTTTAAGAAATAATTTATTTTTAAAACTATCCCTTTAGTTCTGAATGTGGGGCAGCAAATTTATTTAGGCAGCTAAAGGATACAGTTTGCCTAAAGTTTAAGTAAAGGAACTTGGTGATGCTTTGCAGGGGGTATTTAGATTAAAATGGAACAAATAAATAAATATAATAGTATTTCCAGCAAGGGAAAGAGTGGGATGATGCTTTCCAAAAGTAAAGTGCAGGTTTTTTTCCCAAAGAGCCATAAAGTAGGAGTGATAAACATATGCGGGAAGAGAAGCTTTGTCAAACTTCATCCTTTCTAGGAAATTCCTCACTTGTTTTTCTGATATCTTCTTTCCTTAAGTGAAAAGAAATGGCAGAATCAATTGTTGACCTGATGCAAATTAATAGGGAAGCCTTGGCAAAAATAGCAGAAACTCAGGAGGAAAATTAATTCTTGTTTTAAAGGGATGTTAAAAGCTTACTGTCCCAAAGGTGCTCAGCACTGAGGAAGCTTCTTGGATTAGAAGTAAAACGTCTTCGAAGAAAAGCCAGTTGCCTCTTGAAAAAAGCACCTTTGGGATAACCATGACATGGATGACTGAGAATCTTCACAGACATTAAAAGCTTACTATAATTAAATATGGATTTATAGAAAATGGATTTTAATAACCATAGAGCAATGATATGTAGGATTCCATAGCAAGAGAAAGTAATGAGAATAGGAGTTCAAAATGTTTAGAGTTCCTTAAAATTTACTAGAGTGCATTTGCAAGTCCTATCTTAAAGAGGGGAATATTTTAAAAAATGTTGACTTCAAAGTCCTTATTTCTTTGCCTTTTATTGAAGATGAATTATAAAAGGCCATGGTGATTCAAGAATTTGTCTCCCATTTCTGTCAGAGTTCCAGTGATTCAGCAGTGATGACTGAGAAAACTTTAAAACTCTGAATCTTGATTTTGGAAAGTATTATGGATCCCATTATGAATTTCAGATTAGAACCCACAAAACAAAACCTAAAAGGAAGTGATAGTAATATAGTGCAGTGCATGAATAAAGGATTAGTAATCTCAAATGATTATTTGAATCTAAGGCTAGGTAATTCATCATTATAAAATGGAGAATATATTCCAGTAGTTTTTTGGGCCACAATACAAAAGTGCCTTCTTCTGCAATGTTTTCCGGTTCCTCAATTTGGCTTTTATTATTGATCTTCCATCCAAATGAAACAATCCTATTTCGTTTTCCTAAGATCAGCTAATTCAATATTCATATTTTTTCGAATGAATATATAACACATCTAAGCACTCTTTATGTGTATGTGTACCCATGTTTAGAGTCATATCCAATACGCATTTCAAATATTTCAACCTAGAACCCTAAAATGAACCCCTGAGGGAAAAAATCACACACATAATGCAGATAACAAAATTCTAGTATAGTTCTGTGATAAGCATATATTCACTAATAATAGTGTAGTTTATATCATGCCCCCAAATTCAGTAAAATTAGCCTGCTCTTGCCAATAATTTTCTGAAACCTATAAAGGGCAGGCTTAAGGGGGGAAAAGGTTATTATTTTGACAACAAGGCCATTAGAAACCAAATAAGAGGAATTCAAGTGTTTATTTCTTTCTGCAGAGTGAAAAAAAATCAATCACACAACACTACAAATCATGTGGGTACATTAATTATGAAATTTCACCTCTTGGGTTTTTTTTTCCTCAAGCATTCTGAAAACAGTTTGATGAAATAACCTATTGTGAGTAATCAACAATAATAACATTAGTCTTGACAAGCCATAAATAATAATGAAATGAACATCTCAAGAATAATATTTGCAACCCATACAGAGAAAAATAAAATGAGCAGAAAACCAGTCTGTATCCTAAACATATGGAGAATAAAATCAAGTCTCTTTCAAGCTGAGATAAATTCCTGGTGGTTTCATTGATACATTTGTGTAGCGGTTTCTTTTTTAGAAATTGACGATTGTTTCTTGCCAGTTTTTTTTTTTAAACTGCCCAGTCTACGCTTAAAGCTTGGAAGTCTCCCATCCAAATATTATCCCTGCCCACCCCTGCTTAGCCTCCAAGTATGTTAGGCATTCTAGTACACAGATTTTGGGTGTAGGGCCTTACTGGTTTAAAAGAAGACAAATTAAAGTTCTACTTCCTCCTCTTGCTTTTAATGGTAATAAGATGTAATTCATGTTTAAATGGAATTAAGGGACAGAAAATTATAGAAAGGGGAGCTTTAACAACTCTGATATATTAAAATGTACTAGCATTCATAAGCCTTTTTCTCTTCCCAAGTATCTCTTGACTTCTTGCTGATATTTGAAGATTTTTATCAGTACATACAAGAAAGGAAAAAAACAACAGAAAAGAACTTAAAACAACAAATTTGTCTCACTATTAAAGATAGCATATTTATTATGGAATAAGACTTTATGATTCTGGATTACAAAAGTTTAGCCTACAATTGATCCGTTTGTCTTTAAAGATCCATAAGAGATTATATTTTGTAGACTTCATAACAGAAGTTGATTCCCTGTTAAACTGTTAAAGAAGAGAACATATCATAGGAGAATAATAGCAAGTATAGATTTTTTCTCCAAAGTAAATTTCTACAGATGACACCCTTCAGAAATTGTATTTCAAATTCCTGCCTCTGGCTGTCCTGGTGCTGAGCAATTGCTGATATAGAAATGTCGTTTTGCAATTTCAATTATAATATAAGGTTCATGTATGGGAATGTAATATAGGGAATCTGCACACATTCTGCCAACCAGTAATTCAAACTATATACGAAACACAGGAATAGCATTGGAAACAGAGTTAAGCAATGTACACTATTGGAGTGATAAGCACCAAATTCAGTAAAGACCAAAAATGCAAATAGAAATCTATTCATTTAAAACATTTTCTGTGCTCCTGCAACCAACATCAGTTAACCAAATAATATATTCCCAGGGCGTGATCTGAGGGATATGATATAATGCAGCTAAACAGGTATAGATTTGGCACTGAATAGGAGACATCTGGGAACTGAACATATGACACTTTATATCTTTCGGTGGAAGAAAGGAAAGATAGAAAGTACGCTAAATAAGCATACGCAGAAAATAATACTTCTACATTGGACAAGAAAGTCAACTTGGTGTAGTTAAGTGGTTAAGGTGCCAGCATAGAAACCGGGAGACCCTGAGTTCTAGGCAAGAAGCCAACTGGGTAATCTTGGACCAGTCCCTCCCTCTCTCTCAGTCCTAGGAAGGAGGCAATGACAAACCACTTCTGAAAATTGTGCCGGAACTTGCCCGGGCAGTTGCCAGGAGTCAAAAACAGACTTGAAGGCACTCAAACAAAATAAAACAAGATAAAATGGGAACCCAACCATTGGCAGCTAAAGGATGGCTTTAAATAAGGATATCATAAGAAGAAAGTCACTTTCTTATAACCATCTATTTTCATACAGAAATATACAGTACTTCTAACCTCAATGTGGGGTTAAAAAGAGAAAGATGTGGGTAAGGACAGTATGGCACACAAATCCTTTCCCAAGAAAGAGAAATAGATAGGACTGAACATTATCAAAAAGATAATAATACCTATTTTTTCATAGTTAACACTTCCTCACAAGTCCTCAATGATCTCTAGGGAGGAACCAAATGAATGGCAGTGATGAATATCTGGGTAACAACAAAGGGAGAATGTTTGTAGATCAGAGTTGAATGTTACCCAATTTGAGTAATTAAATGTCTGCAAGGAAGCAACCAAGCTCAGAGAACACCAAATACTCTTTATCTAGGTAGCATGACTGAGGAATATTTATAGAAATTAAATACACTTCTAGCTGTGTGAAAGGGAAACTAGGAAGGACAGAGAAGCCCGTTCATGTTTGTAACTTCATATCCTAGTACGATGCAATCAAGAAAGATGTTTAATAAATCTTTATTCTCAAGCTTTTTCATTTTATTCCTGGACAAATTCTTTCAACAAAAATTTATTTACATGGATGCTTAGTAAATGGTTCTTAAGAGATGAAGAAATATTTTTGCTGGGAAAAATGCTATACAGCAATGCAGCAATTAAATGTAAAGCCAGAATAACATTCAATTGGGGAGGGAGAAAGATTGTTTGAAAAGGATCATGTGGACAAACCATAAGTGCATGAAGTACTAAAATAGGTTAGCACTGTATGTAAACCAACTCAGTAAAAGGCAACTATTTTTTTAAAAAACCTTTCAAAATATTTCAAAAACCAAGTGGGATAATCAACTGAACTATTCTCAGTGATGACATACTAATTTAAAATTTAAATGATAATTCCTGGTCTGAATCTGATTACACATATTGTGCTTCAGATGTTGCTTTATTAAATCTACTCCCAGCAAATTGCTATTATTCACAAATCTGATTTCACTTCCATGCTGAGTTGAAGCATCCTTATTTTTTTTTTGAAAAAGTTAAGATTCAATTAATTTAAAAGATAAGTAGAGGATGCTTC
>JAOYMU010000192.1:12852697-12864350 GCA_025802295.1 Psammodynastes pulverulentus | reverse complement strand
TATCACATAGGTATGCAGGCCGGCAAGGATGAGGCAGTGTACTGCACAAATCCCATACAGCCCCCATTCCTACACTTGGCAACTCACTTAACAAATGTGTCACTTAACATAAATTTTGGGTTCAATTGTGGTCATACATGGAGGATTACCTGTACTATCCCCTCACATGATCTTCAAATTATCTCTCTGCTGATGCAAACTGGGATTACACTGGCTTTTTTAGAAGGAACACATTATTGGAAAAGGAGAAGAGACCTCACCTGTTGCTTCCACCTTGAAGGTCACTTTCTGACCACCTGCTTCACAGGTATATTCTCCAACATCCTTGGTCACTACTTGCTCCAGATACAGTTTACGGGTGGTTCCATCGGACTCCATTTTGATGTGTTTGCTGATGGGGATGGGTTGTCCATCTTTGTACCATTTCACCTGAGTGTCCAAAGTGGCCACCTGGCAGGTCAAAATGGCGTTCTCCTTCAGGACTGCCTTGACCTCCTTCTTTATTTTGTCCTTATTGGTAAAGACTTCAGGAGTTTCTGTGATGCGGAAGAAAAGAGATGTTGTCAACTTGCATCACAAGAATCAAGTTTTAATCTCTTTATCTTATTTCAGTCTCTACCTACCTATCTACCTATTCTTTCATCATCTCATCCATCTATCCTTGTATTTCTCTCTTTCTCTCTCTCGAACCTGTCCACACATCAGATTCATTCACCTCTATCTCTGTGCCTATCTGTCTTTCTGTCTATTTCATCTAAGTTTCTAAGTATCTGTCTGTCTATCCACCCATCCCACCCATCTATCTATCTATCTATCTATCTATCTATCTATCTATCTATCTATCTATCTATCTATCTAATCCAGTGGTTCTTAACCTGGGTTCGATCGAACCCCAGGGGTTTGGTGAGTCAGTCTCAAGGGTTCAGCGGAGGTCAAGACACACACTATTATGTTTCTGTTTTTGTGTGAAAATCATGTTTTAATCACGATTTTGTTCTTTGTTCTTAATGGTTTTGTTCTTTAATGATTTTGTTCATATATACCTATGTTTTGAATTTGAAAAAAATCATATTTTATTTTTCCAATTAAGAAGGGTTCGATGAATGCGCATATGAAACTGGTGGGGTTCAGTACCTCCAACAAGGTTAAGAACCACTGATCTAGAGTATAGCTGCCGGATAGTGTACTGATTAGAACACAAGGGCAAAGTGGCTGGAGGACTTGAGAGCAGACTAGAGCAATCTCCCAGAAGGGGAACCAGTCACCATCACAGTAGCAGACATCCAACAACATCTCAAGAACCTGAAAAGCTGGATGGCAATTGGTTTGGACATAATCACTTACTGGCTAAAGAAACTTTAAAAATTTTTTTTTTATTAATTGAAATATTAAAAACATTGGATGTGGTACTCATTGTCATACGTATTATGGCTTGCAATATACAGTTTAAGTACAGTTAAACATCATACACAGTTATACATTTTATACCCATTATATTATATATACACATATATATACATTTCTATATTATTTCACCCATTCAATTGTTCACTCTGCCATCCCTTCTCTCTTTTATTTTTGAATCCTTCCTTTTTTCTCACTATTGGTAAAATTTGTCCCAAATCTTATAGTATTCTGCTTCATCTTTTTCTTTCATCTCCCATGTTAACTTATTCATCTCTGCGTTATGTCCCTATCTTTTGAATAACCTCAATATCATTGGGAATAGTTTTATTTCTCCACTTTTGCGCAAATGCTAGCCTTGCTGCCTTAGTTACATGTACTATCAAATAAATGTCATCTTTCAATTTTTCTGTTATGATCCTCAATAAAAAAAGTTTTGGTTTTAGTTCTATTTTCCAATCCAACATCTCTTCCAACCATTTTTGAGTCATCTGCCATTATTCCTTAGCTTTTCTGCATTAGGTAGTATGTACCATGTTCTTTAATACATTTCCAGCAGGAAGGTGATAGTTTAGAGTACATTTTAAACAGTTTTACTGGTAGGAGATGCCATCTATAGAACATCTTATATGTATTTTCTTTGTACGTTGTGGCCATTGTTATTTTTTTATTCCTTTCCCACAAGGTATCCCAATCGTCCAGATTGATGCCATATCCAAAATGAACCACCTGCTAGCAGCAGGCTCCCACCCAGACTGACTAACTCAAGGAAGGACAATGCTGATCATGAAAGACCCCCCACAAGACAATAGCACCTGTCAATAAACGGCCGATAACTCACCTCCCCATAACATGGAAAGTCCTATCAGGAGTCATAGGGGCCAAGGCATAGGATATATGGACCAGTATATGAGCAGAGTTCTGAAGAGAACTGGGAACAACTCTAGATGCTCAAAACATCAGTTGCTCCTAGATAGAACAGTCATCCAAGATTCAAGGTCTAGACACACCAATACTCATTAAATCCACACTTGGATCTGTGAATGTCTAGTACTATACAATGTCAAGGACCTTCCTAAATAACTCAGTGAGGTTATGCTGGAAATTAGCTCAAGAAAGCTCACACTATCAAGTGCAGCTTACACCAAGATGAGGCACTGACCTCATTGCTGTTCTGCAAAGGCTTGAACCCTCTCAACTTGGAAATCACAAGGACTGGATAAGGATACAAGTTCAAAAGTGAAACTATTGTCAGGCACCTCCTCTATATGGGTAATATCAAACTGTATGCCAAGAGTGAACAAAACATCAACTCACTGATCACTAATATAGAGTGAGAACATTGGGATGTCATTCGGACTGGAGAAGTGTGGCTGAATAGTAGTCATGAGATGGAAGGTAGTTAAGACTGATGAGGCAGAACCAGCAGTGGACCAAAGAGCAGACATATAGACTGGTTACCAGCACCTTGGTATGCCACAGTCACATGGGTACCACGATGAGGAGGCAAGAAAGATAGCAACATACATGTACCACCAAAAGGCAAGATAGGCCCTAATCAGCTCAGGGGGAAGAACATGATCCACACCATCAACATGTATGCCCTGCCAGTCATCAGAAACCCTACTAGCCAAAGAAGGTTAGTAAGCTAGCGAAAGAAGGGTATGGAGGCTGCCAGTGTGAAGACCTGGAAGCTCTTCATAATGTTGAGAGATTTCCACCCAGAGTTCAACACAGAGACTGTATACTGGCAGGAAAGAGTGCGGGTAGAGTCTGGAAAGTGTCAATGCCACTGTTGTCTGGACAAAATCAAAGCATCTAGGAATACATCAGTAACGTGGTACCCAAAGATGAGCTGCTGAGAATGCTGAAGCAGGAGGAGACATGGGTAGAAGATCAAGTATAGGAAATACCATGATAATATAAGACTCTTACCTGGGATGTAACATTGATGATAAATGAAGTCACTGCTATTGGCGATCCCTATCAGTGTACTGAAAGCTCTGGATTAAAGGACAGCACAGACAAATTTATAGGAAGGTTATATATCATTAGTGTTGGGCTTTTTGCTTATTTGAAACTATTTTAGTTCCAGACTAAAAGAAGGCCCATATATGTATAATGTACCATTTAATTAATGTATTAGAGATCTATAGCTGATATAGTTTATATTGCTAAGAGAACTTCATTATCTTGAGAACGCCACATCCCGTTCTCTCATACAAAAAGAAATAAAATGGTGAAAGGGTTTTCTGATTTTTAAATCTAGATTATATAATTTTGTAACAATTAAAATTATAGGTACTGATCAAGGAATGTATGATTGAATCATTAAAAGAAATATCCCATTTGAATGCACTCCTGCAATTCTCTCTTAACGGTACACGTTTTAAAAATTGTGATAAAACCGTGCACTATCCAAAATTATCCCATATTTTTCCCCCTACAGAATGGTGGAGTGCAGGGTCTAATTAAGTACTTCCTGGTTGGTTAAGCAACATTTCTCTATCCAGTGTTTCTGAAGCTTTTTTGCTTAAGGCCAAAAAAGGGGTCAATATCCTGGAAATTCAGATTTAGACACAGTGAATAATTAGGGCTGTAATCCTAAACTCTAACCTTTACTAGGATTATTAATAAACACTGCACAATAGCACCTGTACCTTTAATGTTATTTTTCTGTGACTTGCCTTTAATATTTGCTTTCCTTCCTTCCTACCAAGGGAAACCATATTATGAAAATGTAAGAAGACGCATGCTTGATCAGAACAAGTTTCCCGTTTAGTCCAGCATTCTTGTGTCCACAGTGCTCAATCACTGCCACGGACAGACCACATGCAGAATGTGTCATCATTAGGACATGCTCGTGTTTCTTTATCCTTGATTTCATACCACTTATATGCTATGAATATAAGGGAGATCTGGGGGAGGGGCGGCGTACTTCAGAGGCAATGCTTATTACTAAGAAAATTTACCCTGCAAGTCCCAATCAAGAACTCAAAGCTTTCATCCTGGCTATCTCAACATTCAGAGAACTACAATCATAAGCACAGGTGTTTTGTCCATCCAATCTGTCTTCCTTCACACCCAGTAATATCCCCGCACAGATGAAACAACTCCCAAAGTTAATTGCAAATTGCACAGCAATTAATACCTGGCCGCCTGCAATCCCATTAGCCTTTTACTCCAAGCCAAAATTCATTTTTGACTATTAGCATGCTCTGTCTAGATTCCCTCTATTTCCCAGCGCCCGTGGCATTTAAATAAGACCATTCAGCTGTTGTTGCATAGTTCTGAGAATGCTTGCTTTGCACTTCTTCCATTTGTGCGGTGGTTCAAGCCAGGGGAAATTTCTCTCAAGTGCTTTATATGAAATACGAAAATGCAGAAACCAGAGTTTGTAATTTAAATGGATTTCCTAAGGAGCCTCTTCAGAATGCATTTCCTCTTAATTTTGAAGACAGGCTACAGCTTTGCAGATCTCCAAGACATATGAGCACAGACTGGTCATTGGACAGAAATAAGGCTCAGCATGAAATTATGTATACACTGATAACGTAAACAACCACCTGAATGGCATAATGTCTCGTAATACAGAACTGATGTTTGGAGGGAATTATATGCCACAGATTTCTCAAATGAAATGCCTATGCTGAAAATTCATCTCTGTTTACTGTTAAATATAGCAGAGATTGGTTCTTATTTTCCAAAGAAATACTCATATTCCACTGAATAATGCTTAACGAATGAGAAGCAGCAACAACATTTATCACTATGTTGTTTTACAACAGTGACAGAGAAGAATTAAACTCTAGGCAATTCATATGGGCAACTATTACCCTTCAGGTCTTAAATAATCTGGTCTGTTGCTTTAGTAGGCAGCATGGCAACTATTAAATGGATGACTATGTCTGGGCTCTGAAGCTAAGCAGGGGCAGATCTGGTTAGTAACAGTAAGGGGGGAAAACAAAGAAAGCCCAGCACTGTAGAATAATCCACAAAGTCAGGGAATACTTCAACATTTCTGCCAAGAAAACTATAGGTAGTCCTCACCTAATGACCCTAACTGGGACCAGAATGTCCATCATTAAGCAATATGGTCATTAAGGGAAATATATGACTGCACTGCTTAGCAATGGCAGTTTTGGTAGTACTGGTTGCGGTTATTAAATCAAGACTATGCCATTGTTAGGCAAGGACCTAATACTTCTCTTGTCCTGCTTTGCTGCGTGGGCCTCCAGTTCAACTCTCCTGCCTATCTCTTCCCATCTCTGCCCTTCTGGCCAGCCTGCACTCTGCCACCCTTCATCCCTTTGTTCCTGTCAACTCTGCCACCAGGTGTGCCTTGTCAGCAGCAGGGGAAAGAGATGGTGAAGGTCAGCTGGTGGGACCAGAGGGCAACAGAGGAAGGTTCTCTGGTCAAAAGGACAGAGATGGGAGGGAGCTAGATTTTGGGGAGCTGAAGTGTACTCTGTGCAAACAGGGCTGCCAAGTGCTTGAATTTTTAATATGTGGCCACAGGGGAATTGCAACAGCCCTAATTTCAAGGACCAATTGTAAAAACCATTCATTCAGCATCATCACAAAAATGATCATAAAACAAGGACTACCTGTATATGGATGGATCCATGAAGTCAGCAGAGCTAAGCTTAATTTGAAGATGGCTACATGAATGGCTTGCCTCCTGTTTTAAAAGTTCAACTAAAATGGGGCTGTTTTAGCTATTACTAAACTATTGCATCCCTCAAAGCTCCAAACCAACCTGGCCAATAATTGTTGACTCCATAGCTTCCTCACCCTGCTTTTAAAAGAACCACTGGTTCATAAGCACCCACTGCAGCATTAGCAGAGGGTGAATAAGGAAAATACAATCGAAAATTATAAAGCATACTTACCAATAAATATTGAGAATTAAAATAGGCATACAAATAAAAAAGAGTATTATTCAAAGAATAGATTACTTTGCAGGGGGGAAAAAGCCCCTTATCTAATTGAAACCAGAATGCTGCCATCAAAATCTTCATTATCTAACTCAGGGGTGTCAAACTTGCGGCCTGCAGGGCGGATGTATCACATATTGGCCATGCCCACCCTGTTTAGGGAAGGTGAAAAGTTGCGATGTCATGTGACGACAATGTGTCGTTGCGAGTTTGAGACCCCTGATCTAAGTTGATGCTCTGCTTTTCTACTCTGGCAAATAAGCCAGAGTGTTGAAAACTAATCATCTTTCCTGTTACTTTCTGGAAAAGCAAAACAAATGCACAGTAAAATTTCAAAATACCCCTACTAAAATCAGATTCAGATACTATCAGAAACGAATGCCAGTTAGTATATTTATGGGAGGGAATGATCATGTTTCTACAACAAGCTTAATCTGGTCATATCTTCTAACCAGTGACAGGAAGCATGTGATTACACAGAATATTTTCGGAACATTGAGTTTTCATCTGGGTACACAACTAACCATAAGACCAGGGTTCTTCAAGCTTGACAGCTTTAAGACTTGTGGATTTCAGCTCCCAGAATTCCTCCCCAGTCATATGTTAGCTCAGGAATTCTGGGAGTTGAAGTCCACAAGTCTTAAACTTGCCAAGTTTGAAGACCCTTGCATAAGACTGTAAAGAAGATCAGTAACACTGTGGAAGAGTCAAATAATACAAGTAATACAAGGAGGACCAAGGTTTTCTTAAGATTTTTCACTCTAAATACATGAGATTATGATGAATGAAAAGGAGTTTCAGTCTCTTCGTAAGTGTGTATTTTGCTCAACCAGACACAAAATCACATGGGTTGGCAGCTATTGAATACTCATGGTAGTCATAGTAGAGAACTGGATTACTTAACATTTTCCAAGCAAGCACTCAAGTTGTGGTTTCTGTTTGTGATGCACTTGTAAATGCACCTGTAATAGCTAACTTCCTTAAAGCCAGAACAAATTTAATGTTGAAAGCCATGCTCCTTAGTCAAAGAGTAAAAGGCTAAAAGAAAAATTGAGTTTACTGTAAAAGAAGATGAAGTTTTCTCTTAGCATAGAATTAAGTATGACTTTACCCAAAGGTACATCTGTACTGCACTGTTGACTAAGATGTTAAGCAATTATAATCCTTGCTTAAATTTTCTTAAGGTTATAACAAACAAAAATGGTGGGAATCAAAGCTACCTACACAGTCATATTTTAGCCTACCTTGCCCTGAACTGCCTGTTTTGCAAACTGCAAGGCACCCAAGCCTCTGTTGGCACACAAGGAGAAGATATACGAAAAGATGATTTGCTTTGATACTTCAGCCACCATCTGAAGAATATCTCATCTTGGTTTGTATAAAATTATCAAAATAAATATATTGGCAATTGTCTTATTTCAATGTCAGTGGTGGTATATACATTGGAAATACTTGTAGAGTCTCCCTTTATTTATTTGGGCACTACATTCCAATAATGCATCTCATATTTTTCAGATTAATTAAGACATTTCTAGAATTCCTAAGAACATATTTGACTATGTATGTAATGGATTAGCGCTTGTATACCTTCAACACACAGTAGTAACTCACAGAAATCGATACACAGTAGTTAACTCATAGAAATCAATCACATGTTTGAAACAGCAACACAAATCACAGGGTACCTACTGTCTTTCTCTCTAGTATCAGGGTAGCATTTTCTTAGGAATTGGTATCTGGTCAGCCGTACTTAGCTTGGGGAAAGAAAGAGAAGCCAATGGGGAAGGCTACATTTCCACCCATTCTCCATATCTCAAGAGAACAAAGCAAGAACCATCAGAGAGGAGTCAGATGCTGCTCCACTGGCCCAGCCCTGCCATGTCAACTGTTGTTTCTCTGATTCACCAGCCAGAAGAACAGCACTTGCCAACCGGTTAATTGCGAATTATATATTTAGCCACATAACATGCTCAGGGTATTGCAGAAGACCTCAGCTGGAAGCCAGCTAGCTGTTGTCACTTGAGGGCAGCCTGCAGTTTGAGTCACACAGTCTCGTGTGTTTAGTATCACTGGCCCAACTCCCTGGAGTGACGAGCAAGATGGCAGCTGTCTCAACCGTGTAAGCAAAAGCACATGAAAGAAAGCTGCTATTAACTCAAACCATCTGAAAACCTGGGCATGCTTGTGGCAAACGTGAGCAACATTTCTAATAACACCCTTCCTTATTTATTGTTTCAGTGCTGCCAATATATGCACAAAGTGACAGTACTATTAAAAAGAGGAGTGTTATCATAAAGGCCTCCGGAAGCAATTGCGAGCAAGCGAGAGAAAGCCTTCCCATCTTACCACTCCTCCTCCTCCCCCCCCCCATTCCCTGAAGACTTTTCCATTTATATTCTGTCACTTTTAAACACTTTCACCACTTAAAAAAATATTCAACACTTTGGTGAAAAAAAATATTTCCCAGAACAAAAATGTTAACATTCATTAGAGAAGTTTGCAGTGTGAACAATTCAATCTTGTTAAGTACCATATGGCTGCCCGTAGGAAAACGCCAACAAGTTTCAACTCTACAGCTGGGCCATAGTTCCTTCTATTCATTGTGCAGATGGCTGTAATTGACACCACTGCTAAAACAGGTCTCCAGGATGTCTATAGGATCATTAGAGTAATTAGTTATTAAATACAGCTACTAGTTTTAGAAAGCAGCTTGCAATTCTTATAATGCTTGGCAAGTGAAATACAACTTTTGGCTACAGAGGAAAACAATAGCTAAAGCTAAAAATCCCACTGAAGGCATCAGGAGGGGTCATGCAAGCTGGCTCACTGGAAAATCAATCATGCTGGGAGTGATCAGCAAAAAAGGAGAAGGGGCCATCCTAGTATAGGTTGGCTGGACACTAAAAAGAATGACACTGGGATGACCATGGCAGATTTGAAGGAGGCAATATGAGAAAGAAGGGTATGGACAGTGCTGATCTATAGAATGGCCGAGGCTGGGGCACAACTGAATGGCTGACGACGATGCACCTAGAGGTTTCTCCAAAGAAGAAGGGAGTGGAAGGGAGGGGGGTATCACCTTGAAGCAACATTGTCATTGCTAGCTCATTCCTGTCCTCATATGCTGCCTTATGAGGACAAGAGCTATGGTGGTGCAGTAGTTAGAATGCAGTATTGCATGCTAACTCTGCCCACTGCCAGGAGTTTGATCCTGAATAGCTCAATAGCAATAGCACTTAGACTTATATGCTGCTTCACAGCCCTCTCTAAGCGGTTTACAGAGTCAACGCATTGCCCCCAACAATCTGGGTCCTCATTTTACCCACCACAGAAGGATGGAAGGCTGAGTCAACCTTGAACCTGGTGAGATTTGCCAAATTGCAGGCAGTCGTCAGTTAGCAGAAGTAGTCTGCAGTACTGCATTCTAACCACTGCGCCACCATGGCTCAAGGTTAACTAAGATTGTTGGGGGACAATATGCTGAGTCTGTAAACCGTTTACAGAGGGCTGTAAAGCACTATGAAGTGGTATGTAGGTCTAAGTGCTATTGCTATATGAAGACCACTAAAGCATGTTGTCAAACTTCCTGGTCCCACTCCAGAAGCTTCACCCTTTTCTTTTTAGGAATCAACTACAACCACCCTATTGATTATCATCAATAGGAAAATCCACATCTGCCTTTTTATTAGATTTCCTTCCTCCCCGTTTAAAAAGCTAGATCCATTTCCCAAACTTGCATGGATTAATCCTATAGCCTTTCATAGGCAACTTCCATCCAAACTCATCATCTATACTTTTGTTGTTTCCTCCTGCTCATGGAATATCCTAGTACACTTCTCCACTACCATCCACTCAGTGTCCTGGGAAGAGGGAAAAATGAGGTAGAATAGAAAAAAAATATATCGCCTTAAGGAATCTGCTCATTAAAATCAAGTTCCTAAAACAGCCATAGCTTTTTCTTCAGGCTCAGTGGAAGAAGAAGAGATTCTTAAATGAAGAGCATAGCAGTGCTCTACTGATATAAAGACTAAAAAAGTTTTCCCCAAATCATTTTTGAAACATCCACAATCAGACTAAATATGTTTATTCCGAAACAGGGTCAGACTGCATTCAATGGGTCCTTCACTTTTGTAGCTTCAATCTTTCACACTTGCCACAATGACAACGGAAAGCTTTTCAGTCAAGAGCCAGGTCTATTTTCTTTTCTCATTAGAATGTATGCTCTTCTTATTATGCACATATTAAAGCAGTAAATTATTATTTACTTGGTTTATAAATGTAAGAAGTCTACTGTGAAAATTAAATGCATCACACAAATACGTGCCCACAAGCAAGTATCTAATGATATCTAATACACTGCAGTGGGGGATCATGGAACAATGGCCGATCAGCAAAATCCTGTAAGGACAGTCCCCAAGCTTATTAATACTGGCGTTCCTGCCACAATGCATAATGAACTCATTTCCTTTCATCTGACTGTTACTGATTATGCTTTACACTGAGAATATACTCTTCAGGTAAGTATAAAGGTTTAAAGCTCCCACTTAACTACTATTCATATTTAAAAGTGCAACATCATGGGTATTTGTCAAGTGAGGAACCCACTTATGTGGAATTCATAATACCCTCTTCTTCGATATTATGTTCTTATTTAGGCAGGTTTTTTTTTTTAATTCACACACAAAATATTCTTTCCTGCTAATGTTATTCCTTGTGATAATCTGAATCGCTTATTGCTACGCTGACTTTAAATACGTTCTCACTCTGCTTGAATGCGTCTATCTCCCACTAAGAGAAGTTTAACTGTTCTTAGTGAAATAAAAAAAAAGTCATCATACAGTTTCTTTTTCTCAACAGTTTTTATTCGTTTATAATATAGCATACAAAGAAAATACAAAAGTAAATAGTAGGGCAAATAGGGAAGAGAAAAGGGAAGGGAAAATGAGGGAAAGGAAAGAGGAAAAAGAAAAGAAAAGACATCCCTCTAGTGCAGTTGAACAAGGCATTATCATCAAACCTCAACTTTTTACTTTTACATAATAGTATAAAATAGTCATTTCTATAACAATAAATCTATCTAATCACTAAAATCCAAAATCAAAAGTTTCATTTTTTTGCATTTGTACATTTTCAATTAAAAACTCATCGTATATATTTAATTTCAATGTACTCATTGTATTCTATAACTGTTTTTCAGCAGACTATATTCTCTTAAAAATTGTATAGAGTACTTTGATAGCATCTTTCTGCATGCTATTCAGAAGTAGTGACTTATTTGGGGGACCTTATTGTTATGGAACATTATACTTAAA
>JAOYMU010000192.1:12803324-12819873 GCA_025802295.1 Psammodynastes pulverulentus | reverse complement strand
CATGTCCACCACACATGAAAATATGTGGCGTCCTGACAGTCACATCTCCAACATCTTGGTTGCATATTCGGATACATACTTGATAATTTTTTAGGGTCTAAATGCCATCTATAAAACATTTTGTAAAAATTTTCCCTCAAATTTTGTGCTTGGGTAAATTTAACATTCCTGACCCAAATCTTTTCCCACATTTCCAATGATACCGATTGATCAAAATTTTGCTCCCATTTGAGCATACAATCTTTAATTAAATCTGGTTCCGAGTCCATCTGAACCAAAACATCATACACTCTTGCAATATGTTTGGGACGCTTGGCAACCGATGGTTGTAATGCTCAGGAATCGTGTGAGCCCCTTTTGAGACGTTTTGACAAGCCATGTCAGTGGGAAGCCAGATTCACTTAGCAACCATGTTTTTAACAACTGTACTTAACAACTGTAACAAGAAAGGTCATAAAATGGAGCAAAATTCACTTAACAACTGTCTTGCTTAGTAACAGAAATTTGGGACTGAATTGTGATCGTAAGTTGAGAACTACCTGTACTGCAGAAGACAATAAATTGAGAAGGCACCGAGACATATAATTCTGGTAAAATATGCACTGAAAGAGGTGAAATGTTTGGCAACAGTTTGAAAGTTGCAAGTCTATACAATTCAGTCAAAACGAATTTTGCACTTCACCCTTAGATCCAAGTTTGTATTGGTGCCAATCTAGTTTGCTGGCAATTTGGAGGGGGTGGTGGTGGACCCAAACCAGCTCCCTACCACCCACATATTGAAGATAGGATGATAAGAGGCCTTTCTGAAAATCTATTCCCAAAATAATTTAATATATTAAATCCATTAAAATTATGCCTACCTCTTAACATATTTGCTTTAAAAAACATGAGTCCAGACAGAGGTTCCACATAAATACCAGTATTAGTGGAGAGAGAACTACATTTTGAATGCTTGTTAAATTTGTGTAAATTAAGCCGAAACAAGAAAAAAAAAAAGCCAGAGACATTCAGGGGAATAATAGGGTATTCGATAATGCGTATAAAGTAAATATAATGTATAATATAATTTCTGAGTCCTATCTCTAGGCAGTTCTCTTAGATATGTCAAAGTGATTCATGCTTTGCTATTAATCTCAGTTTGTTTTATTTGTATTAAAAGTTATTCCGGTAATATGGGAAAAGCCTGCCACTATTTGAAATAAAGCATGCAGGCATTCTGTCTTTTAAAACTATATTACAGTCTCCATTATACTTTATCTCTGGTTGCCAGAAAATCAACTCTAAATTCCGGGCCGAGGAAGGAAGGAAATGTATTCCCTTATAATAAAATTAAAAAAAGACACTGAGCAATAATGTTTCCTTTAATATATATTTAATTGAAATCATTTTTCATTGGGAGTTTTTCAGCATAAATAAAAAATCTCTGCCAAATAAGATACATAAAGTATTTCTATGATAGAATGATGCATCTTTCTGAAATTGGTTTAATACACTTGCCATGTGTGCATAAGCAAACAGCTCACAGAAAAAGAAGAAAGAAATAAAGTCATCAACATTTATCTGAGCACAAAAAGTCTGTGAGATGTAAGGGATTACCTGGAGTCCTCTCCAACCAGGTAAGCCAAAAGGAAGCAACTACATAAACGCTCAGGGCCTGGATCTTAATGTAAGTTATACAGGTTTGGTTTGTGTTGGAAGAAGTGTTCAATTAAAAACCACTAATATACAAGTTTATGCAAAACCATGGGCAAAAATCTGGCTGCAGCTTGCGCAAGGGTGCTATACATATAGTCAAACCATACCTGGCTTAGAACTTGGTTACCCACATCTTTGCCTTCTTTGGGTGTTTCTTCCCATCCAGGAAACTCTGGCAGGGTTGGCTTACTCTTATTCTTATCAATAAACTATTCTTCCTGGAAGGGCCGTATGAATCAGCATTTACCAGGACTGTCTCTGCCCACCTGTAGCAGCATTCCCTCAAAGGGTACACAACTGTAAATGTGCAGCTCTTTTACAAAGTGTTGAAAACCTGTCATCCCTCTGAGAAACTCTCCAGTTATCTCCAATCCATGTCCAGGTAGTCCTTGATTTATAGCCATTTGTTTTGCACCTGCTCAAAGTTACAACAGCATTGAAAAACAATTAACTTACAACCAGTGTTCAACTTACAACGGTTACAGTATCCCCACGGTCAGATGAGAAAAATTCGAGTGTTTGGCAACTAGCATATATTTACGATGATTGAAATGCCCTGTAGTCATGTGATTACCTTTTGTGATCTTCTCTGCCAACTTCTAATAAGCAAAGTTAAGGGGGGAAAACCAGATTTGCTTAAAAACCGAGTGATTCACTTAACCACAATGATGTACTTAAACAGGTCACGGCAAAACAGGTCATAAAATCAGGGATGACTCAATTAGCAACCACCTTGATTAGCAACCAAAATTCTGGTTTCAATTGTGGTTGCAAGTCAAGGACTACGTATAATGGGTTTTATTGTTTCCCCATTGTGGTTTTTTTGTAAATTATATTGTTTTGCTATTATATCTGAGCTAGAAAAAGTCAGTTTGGTTTCATAAGCAGCTCAATCCTAGTCCAAGCTTATTTTGGGGATTCTTTTTCAAACATCAACAGTATAAAACAGAAAAAACGAAAATAAAAAAAAACCTCATGCAAGCAGCTACGTAATCAGATATTTTGACAGATATTAGACAGACAACATAGGTTAAATGAAAAAAATGCAAAAATGCCTCTGAAAAGAAGAAAATGAAACTCACTCTTATTTTCTACAAAACAATTATGTATCAGAATAAAGGCCTATATAGAAGAAAAAGGAAAGTACTTTAAGATTCAATTTTTAAATATTTAAAATTATAGAAATTCTATGTTCTTGAAAGACTATGCTATATTCATTATGATTGTATGCAGTTTTTGTGAATGATGTTGGGTTGTAAACAGTACTGTGTTCCTAACATCTCTTGAATTCCAGAACTTAACTCTATGAGATCAAGGCATCTAAGGAACATTAAGAATCTCACCTTTAATTTTAAAGTAACAATTTAGACTTTTAAAAATAAAGAACCTAATTTTGTTGCAAGAAACTAAGAGCTTTAACAAAAAATATGAGCGTGAATCACAACCAAGTAAGAACCCCACACAAATCCAGAAGTGGAAAAATAAATCCCGACACTATTATTTTCAAAGTTAGAGGTCTTGATATAACTTTTTTTTAAAAATTGTGATGCATTTTACTTGCTAAGCTGAGTAGCCAATGAAGGGATTCACTGTTGGGACTCTCTGCAATAAGCTTTTAATAACCTCATTAATTCAATTTAACAGTGTGCAAGCCTCTAATGCTATAACTGAAGTTTCACTTCTAGCTTATTCCCTGCCCCACATAACCTTCCTGAGGTAATAGGCTAAAGTTATTAAAAACAACAGCATCATAGCTTAACTTCTAATACTTGTTCCTATTACAGATATCAAAAAAGAAATGAGGAACAAATTTCTGCTCCCTATCAAAATTTATTTTTGATCAATCCTTTACATTTGTTTACATTATTTCTCTGTGGTGTCTCTGAATGTAGAAAAATAAATCCACCCCACTAGAGAGTGCAAAGAAATTCAGAAATAACCATCAAGAATAAAGATCATAGTAGGCAAATTTTATCAATCCAAAGCAAAGTCCAAGTCAACTCCTGAAAAAGTGGGGAATAAAATTTTAATTAGAGTTTTTATACAGTACAAGACATCAACATGAATGCAAGCATGGTGTTTTCTTTCTTTTTTCTGAGCCTCAAAGGACATCGGAATCAGCTATCAGAAAAATAAAAATGTAAAGACAAAACGGGAGATTTGCCAAATCAGCACAGGTTGTTCTTTATTATGATGCTGCAAGAACATAACTTTCAAAACATCTCATCTGAACTCTGAAAAATCTCAAACTTGGTTCTAACTGCTGAAATACGACAAAATAGAAAACACAGGATCAAAATATTTTAGTTTAGCTTCGTATTTTTAAAGATTACAGAGGCAGCATATCGCTGTATACCATGTCTATTGAACAGTTCCTAAAGACTACTCCACAGAAGAAGTATAATAAACAAAAAGTTTGGAATTAGAAATCTCTGGGCACTGTTTTAAAGTGTTTCCATAAAAAACTGACCTTGGTATCACCATGCAGTAACTCATTCAACTGCAGCAGCTTGACAAAAAAATTAGCAGTATATGTGCCTGTATGTTTCTCCATTCTACCAGATATTGCAGGTCATTCCCAAAATAGCTTCACATGTAATAACCTCAAGAGAGGCCGGTAAACTAATGCAGATTATAAACAGTCACAAATTAGGAAACTGACACCAGTTCACAGGCTCACGTACGACAGCACATAGTACACGGGCATGTTTAAAGTGCACTAAAAGCTTACCTTATACTTCCCAGAATCTGTTTTTAATTCAGTATCTTGTAAATGAAAGTAGCCCCAAGATTCTTGTCATTTAAAGAAGATGCTATGTGTAAAACCAGATCACCTAAAAATAAAAGAAAGAAATCAGCTAAATGGTTTTCTGAAATACAAACGAATGCTGGCTTTTTACAAATCATAAATAAAAATCATGCAAGGAACTTTGGTTGCTTCCATTGCCATATTGCCTGTCTCTGGATAATTTATACATTTAGCAGAATTATATGCAAAAAAATTTCCTGGATGGCTTGAAGAATCCATTATACCAATGTAAATTTATTGTATGGAGAAACTTAACATGTTGTTGAAAAATAGCCCAGTCTAGTCAAGCCTTCTCATATAGCATTTGTTGCAATTTTTATATAGTGATTCCTTTAAAATTTGATATCAGATAGGACAAAATGTTGAATAATTGATTAGTTCTGTTAAATATGTAAATAAGTCTTTCTCAATGTCTCCATAAGAAGTATTTGAGGTATTATAAACAACGGGGAGAATCTAGGCAATTACTGAGGATTGTATGATTTTTTTAATCTAAAATAAAAAAATACACAAAATATGGGTGCTTGTGTTTGTGTACCTATGTTTTATCTAACACTTCATCAGGGTCGGTACTCACAGAAGAAAGTGTAAATGGACAGTTTCTATCCATGGCCTATCTTGGATGTAATAAATGTGAAAATAATCCTTATCACCTATATAACATGTAATTCTACAAAATGAACTGCTGGCAGTGCCTAGGAATCCATTTTTTTTAATCTTTTAAACTGAATGTAACACTATATATTTTACCACAACACACTCTGGTCCTGTATAAACAAAGATTTTAGGGAAGCAAAGAATAGTGTCTAGGAAAACTACATGAGTTACAGCTATTTAGTTCTAGAAACTTTGTGATGTGTCATAGTTTATCTTCTTCCTATAAGAACAGATGAAGAAAACAAAATCCACATGTGGTTTTTGCACAAACATAGATTCCCCCTGCCCCAATAATTAATGCTGGGAGACTCTTCCGTCTTGTTAGGTGTTCAAGTAGCTTTTTCTACATAAACAGTACTGTATATGCCTAAAGTCACACACAAAACTGTTACATTTGACAATATAGAAATCCATTCTCGCTGTACTTTGCGTAGAAAGCAATTTTTCACAAACGTATTATAAAAATAGTGCTTTGTTCTTTAGTTCCATCAGACTCACACATATTATATTAATATTTCATAAAATACAGTACCATGCAACCATTTAAATAGCTATTAAAGATAACACTTACACAGTAAGTAACTCAAGCAGATTCTTGGTGAGAAGCAAATCAAAATTATTTGGAGCCATTAAGTCATTTTTAGAGGTGTAAATGTAATCTCTTCTAAGAGAGTCCTGTGACACTTTACTGTACCTTTATAGTGACTTTATTGTAACAGATGCTTTTGTTAGCTGGAGTCGTCTTTGTCAGAAAGAGCAGCCAGAAAATAAAGCATCAGAAAAACACTTAACAGTAAAAGGAGTTAAGCTTATAGCACCGTTTTTTCCAAGGTCCAACTTGGAAAATAATTTACTATAAGTCACTTTTCAGCATTTTATTACAATTTCACCATGTAGCATCCTAAGGCTAAAAACTAAAATAAAGAACAGTTATACCGGTAATTGCTCATTCTCGTGCAATGCATCTTCTATAGCATTTTAAAAATTATAACTTTGCTACATGTTTCTTGCACATTATTTGACGAGTAATCAAATGTCAGTTTAAGAATAAGATATGCGGACATCCTAAATCCTTGTTCTTTTTAGGTTTTAGTAAGAAAAAAAATATTCTTATGGGCAAAGGAACACCTGAACTATTGTGTATACAGGTAGTCCCCAACTTACAACTACAATTGGGACCAAAATTTCTGTTGCTAAGAAAGACAGTTGTTAAGTGAGTCACACTTGATTTTACAATCTTTTTTTTGCCACGGTTCAGGAAATCACTACAGTTTAGGTGACACACGGAGTCTTTAAGTGAATCCAACTTCCCCCATTGAGTTTGGTTGTCAGTACCCAGTTGGGAAGGTCATAAATGGAGTTCACATAACCCTGGAACAATGCAACTGAGGTAAATATATGCTGGGTTGCCAAGCGCCAGAATTTTGATCACGTGACTGTGGGGATGCTGCAATGGTTATAAGTGTGATTAGTAGTTGTTACTTTTTTCTCTGCTGTTGTAACTTCAAACTGTCACTAAATGAATGGTTGTAAGTTGAGAACTACTTGTACTATTCTGAACAAGTGGAGACTGAAATTAAAATCATTCGATACTGCTACTTCCATCACCCATCACAATATTCAATACTGAATAATAATATGAAGATAATATGAAAATCTCACACTGTAGTACTTTCTGCTCATATCAAGAATTATTTTGAATCTCATTAAGGAGTAGGGTAAAAAACCAAATACATGTAATACGTACACTTGTAAAAGATGAAGCATAACAAAAGCCTCTAATACAGGGGTCCCAAACCCCCAGGCTGTGGCCCACTACCAGGCTTTGTTTGGCCTATTCGGAACCAGGCTGTACAAGAGGCAGGCCAGTGTGCATGCACATGTGGTTCAACTCGCATGACCGGCGGGCTAGCACACACAGCTCAACTTGGAGTCGAGCTGCATGGCATATGGGTGTGCACAGCGCTACCACTTACCCTCTCACCCCCCCAGCCAGGCCGCCAAGCCACAAAGATTGGAGACCGCTGCTCTAATACAATAATGTTTATTGTACCAACATGCTTTTTTTTTTCATTAGCAGCTTTCTTTTTTCACTCAAAGTGCTTTGGATCAAGCTCCTATTGTTTTAAAAAATAGAATGTATATCCAAGAACACAGATCAATTTTATGTTCATGTAGGCCTGTTAAACTAATGCCACAAAAGATCATTTAATATTTATGTTTCAAAGGATATTAAAGATTATTCTACTTACTTAAAGAAAAAGGGTTTTATTTTTTAAAAAAGTCTTTAGTTTTTAAAAGAAGCCCACAGGAAATATACTATGTTTTAATTATAAATGATGCAGTGATCTCATTACACAATGAATTATGCCAGGCACCTTTTCAATAAAATAGTATCATTTAAAAAAAATATTTTTGAATAAAGAAAGAGTGCTCTTAGTATTTCACTTAATATAACCCAATGTATTGATTGATCAAATTTGTACAGCTGCTCATCTCACCCAAAAATGGTGACAGATAACAATCAGAGAAAAAACATAAATATAAAAGATATAAAAAAATAAAGGAATTGCATTAAGAAATATAAATAGTATAAAAAACAAACATACAAACCCCAGACCAAAAAAGAGGATAAAAATAGTCAGCTGAACAACAGAGTCATGTAAGCAAATCTACGATTCCTTGGGAGCCCTAGGCCTGATAACATAAACCAAGTCTTTGCAAAATGACAAAAGGATGGAGCTAACCTCATTTGGCGAGAAGAATGTTCCGTAAGGAGGGCGCCACAGCAGAGAAGGCCTGTCTCTTGAGACTCCCCAATTGTAGATCCCTAGGCTGATAGTATTTGCAACATGGTCCCTCTGCCAACTTTAAGAGGGAGGACTGATATAACCGGGGAGAGGCAGTTTCCCAGGTAGACCCGTCTGATGCCATGAAGGATTTTAAGTGTTAAAACCAGCACCTTGGACCAAGAAGCAAACTGGCAACTCGGACAGCTCACATAGCCAAAGTATAATTCAGAGGCAGTCTGTACCAGTGAAGTTTCTGGATATTCTTCAAGGGCAGCCTTATGCAGAGTGTATTGCAGCAGTCCAATCTGGTTGTATTCGGCTGCATTTATCTATCGATAATGCAAACATAGGTAGCACAATAGCCACGTCTGTTCTCAAAACCAAACAGATATTATGGGAGGCCAAGATAGAGGCAGAGGAGAGAAAGGCAATTTGTACAGCCTCAAGCCTCATTCACATGATATTGAACACCACACACTGAGCTCTTGTTTGTCAATACTTTTACCTCCTACACAAGGTAAAGGCAGCTGAAAAATATTTTCAAGTGAAGAATTATAATTATTGTCCAAAAATGTTCTTGTTTCTAAAAGCAGTATGTGACAAATCCCCTTCTATAGATCATTCGGGCAAAATAATGTATGGATTATGTGCATGGCCATAAATAATACAGTACTGATTCTAATACATACTGAAAGTTTGCAAGATAGCAGGGTTACTTTATCACCCAACACTCAAGTTCATAATTCATTACCCGTTTTCTAAAGCTGTGCTAAAGGTATTTTTAGAGGACTGACTTAAAATGAGAGAAAACAATTAATTGCTTTTATTTTTATTTTTTTCAAAATCCAAAACGTACCACGGAGAGAAATTTACAGCAATAAATCCAAAAGCATAGAAACATAGGTCTAAATGAAATAGCTGGATGAAAAATTAAATATTAGGAAACGTGGTTGTTTTCAGACACAGAGCCGCCACCAGCACTTTTCACATTATTGCACGTTATCTATTTATGAGAGGCTTTACGTTTATTGAACCCAGCATATATATTGCTGGTAGGAGATGGAGGTACAGAGGTTTGCAAACCACTGAATATAGACATAGCTGCCAATATCTTTATTAATGTAGGAGCTTGTTTCAAGTTCAACAGGCAGAGATCTGGAACTGCTTTCATTCAAGCTGTTACGGTTTGGAAATATGGTTGTGAACTGGCAAAGAAAAAGCAAGGATTTCAAATGCTTAAGGTCTGGCATGAAGGGAAAATCCACCACCTGCACAACTTCACACTCTCCTAGTCGCCTATTTAATCAATCTGTGACATCAGACTATAAATAAGTGTTCATCTGACTACATCTTTCTCCATATTAAACATTTCTTCTACACGAAGTGCATAATCTTCCTGCACAATTCAATCGGGCCTATGTCAATATTTTTAAGTCATGCAGATCAAAAGATATTTGCTTTCTAGAAAGAAGCAGGCATGAGTGAATAGATACTACAGTTTATATCTTGCCCATCTCTTAACCCTCCCAAATAATACTAAAGCATTTGTAGCACCTATGATTTCAGGCAACCTTTTCCCGAACAGTACAATTTAGAAGTACTGAACACCCAGTTTGAGCAACCAGGCTGAATTTTACTGAACACAAGCATGCAAGTCAAGGGCAGAATGTGGGGATCAAGTGGAAATACTGTGATAGGACAGAAATAGGTTTATTATGATATTTTCACTCCCCCGATGATCAGAATAACAGAGTTGGAAGGGACCTTGGGAGGTCTTCTAATCCAACCCTCCTGCTCAAGCAGGAGACCCTATCCCACAGGTGTCAAACTTGATTGCGTCACGTGGTGTCACGTGATGTATAGCGATATTTTTTAACCTTTGCGGAGCCAGGGTGGGTGTGGCCTGCAAGTGATGCATCCAGCCCGCGGGATGCCAGTTTGACACCTCTGCCCTATACCATTCCAGACAAATGGCTGTCCAGTCTCTTCTTAAAAGCTTCCAGTAATGAAACACTCACAACTTCTGAAGGCAAACCGTTGTTCCACTGGTTAATTGTTGTCACTGTTAGGAAGTTTCTCCTTAGTTCTGGGCTGCTTCTCTCCTTCCATCTATTGCTTCTTGTCTTGACTTCTGATGCTCTGGAATTTGCATTTGGAGCTTTGCATTTCACTTAGTAGGAAATGCAGCCACAGGCCCAGGAGAAACAAGCCAAGAATAAATTATCTTTTCCAAGTATTGCCCTTATGTTTTGCATTGATAGTTTCTAATGATATAGTTCAGCATTTCTCATCCATGCAGGAGCGCAATATTGGTAGTCCTCGCTTACTGACTGCTCGTTCAGTGACCATTCAAAGTTACAATAGCACTGAAAAAGGAGATTTATGACCAGTCTTTGAACTTGCAGCCATCACAATATGCCTACCATCATGTGATTGCAATTACATTTGACAACTAGTGAGCATTTACAATGGCTGCAGCATCTCATAGTCATTTAAGCATAATTTGTGGTTTTCAACAGGCAAAGTCAGTGGGGACACTAGAAGCAAGTTTGTAAGTCACAATTATGTGACACTGCTCTTAACAATTGTGGGTGATTTGCTAAACGATCTCAGTGGAACTAACATTGTTATTCAGCATGGTCACAACGTTGCTTAGTTACTGGTTCCAATTGAATTCAGTAAGTGAGGACTTTCTGAAGCTGTTTTTGAAGTTTGCACTTATTTCAGTGTTATTACAGAACCTAAAAATAGATAAGAGAGTGTTTGCCATTACCAAATAATATAAATTAGACAAATGAGTTATTTTCTCCTTATTCTACTCTATACTGCACAACCATATAAAAATAATTTTCCAGATTAATCTCTGGGACTTTCCCACTGTCAGCAGAAACCTGTCTATCTGTCTTAATGCTTCCTGGGATATTGCAAGGAAGCTGCAAACTAGTAAAAAGATAACTTGTAGATGATGAAAAAGATTTGTGCTGCAAACCTAGTTATTTCATGCTCTCTCCAGATGCTTCTAGGGCCATTATAAAGGGTTTAGGATATTCTTTTTTGTTCATTATTGTTAGCTTCCCAGAGTTCATAACTTAAAATGGCAGCCATCCACAGTGCATTTTCTAAAATAAATCAATAGGCAAAGAAAAGTTCAGTGTATTCCAGCTAGAAGGTCAGTTCAGAGGAAAGCAAGAAGTAAGTGGGTTTTCTATAGGAAATCATAGGTAATAAAAAGTGTACATTTTCTAGAATTTGAACCAGAGCTGGGGGCAATTCATTTTCCCAAGAGGCCACATGCAAAACTGGGACTGTTTTGCAGGGCTGAATTAATAGTATCATAAAACACAAACGTTTCACTTAGCAATGGCAAGCTCTGCAATCCCAACTGCCGTTGTTAACCAAATCCGATGGTCATTATGCAAGGAAACTTCCTGCTGGTTTCCCACAAATCAAGTCAGTGGGGAAACCAGCAAAAAGGTGGCTTGGAAACAAGCTGGAAGATAGATGATTGCTGAGAGGGAGGGACAGCATGAACAGATGTGCAAGAGAGAGAGGGAGGCACAGCAAATCTTGGGGACGGTGCACAGGGAGGCACATGAGCACAAAGGAGGCATGGGGAGCTTCTGGAAAGGTGTTTGTGTGAGAGTGCAAGGGAGGCACAGAAAGGGTCAGGGACAGTGGTGAAATGCAGCCGGTTCGCGGCTACTCGCGCGAGCCGGTAGCACTGGTGAACGGTAGCTCCGACGCTCAGCGTTTTGTGTTGTTTTTGAGCCCTCCCACCCACCTGCGCTCTTTCTTTACGTTTATCCGCTCAGCTAAATGACGCGGCTGAGCGGATTTCCCCATTACAATGCCTGGGAGGCACTTTGGCTGGGGCTTGCCTGAGTTGCGCACGCGCGCGCGCTGTCACCAAACCGGAAGCAGCGTGGGTAGGGTTCCCCCGCTGGTCAGGGAGGATGTGTAAGAGTTCAAGGGAGGCCGAGCAAGGATCAAGCAGAGTGCAGAAGGAAGACTTGACAAAGAGGACATATAGCGCTGTGGGTATAATAGGATCTAAGACAGAATATACTAAGAAAACAAAATACTAGGAAACAGTTTGGCCACTTAAAAACAATTATCTTTGTAGCCTCAATACTTCTCATACTCACAAACGATTTCTTCCTGTGAAAATTGGAAAAGTCATGGTGTTTCAAGCTTAATTTAGATTTATACATCATTTCCTAATGAATGGCCCTTATCCACAACAGTGTGCTTCATTCATTTACAAAGCTTGTAGTATATGTATAATTTGCCTCTTTGAAAAAAGAGAAAATACAGAAATACATAATTTAATCAAAACTGTTCCCATTTGTGGCTGTGTAGGTAACTCAATTATCAAGAACACCAAGCAAATGAGATAGTTCATGCTTTGTTAGCCTACACATTGAAATAAAACTAAGGACTAAAATAGTGTGGCAGAAGAGACATTCACTTTGGGCCCCACCAAAACAAAGGGCCCCAAACTCATTTCCATGATCCCATACCATTAGCCTTTAAAAAATACTCTTTTGGGAGGACTCTGGTTAGGCCCATAGTGGAGGAGTGGAATGATAAAGGAAGGAGGAAAGGAGCAAGGAGCTGGCTCCTTCTTCCACTACCAGCCCTGAGTCAGCCATTTTGGTCAGTGTCTGAGCTCCCTCATATTACAGGGGCAAGTTGAGATGTTTGCCTTAATTCTCACAAAGCATTACCAAACTTTACTGCAAAGGACTATCTCCAAATTAGTAAGTCCAAATTCATACCATAATTCAAAAAAATAGATGAAACAAAGAGAAGGTAATATACGTTTTTATGAGCCTAATGAAATTCCATTTCCAAGGACAGAGGCATGTTATTGAATGTCAAATCATAGGGGAAAAAATCATGCCACAAGAACATTTGATTGAGCACAAATTCAACCTAAGCTATCTTCAGATGACTCTATATGGGTGTGATGCAGTTTATTAACCTGAGTAACATACAGCCAGTGTTTTTAGAAATCTGGCTTGCTTTATTTCCACTGCTACTTCTTCCACCTCATTTAAGCAAGTGAGCACACATTTTAAATCATGATGAGAGACTTCAATTTTCACATCTTCAGGGATGTAGTGTCAAATATATTTGTAATGACTTCATCTATTATCTGTCACCGCTGAGCAAACTAGGTGAGAAAATAATGGTTAGTGGTACATTACGTAGAATCTAAGCCTGATGAAAAGGAACTGTGCTAATGGAGTTGTTAACAAGTTTTGTTTGTTTGTTCAATCCGTGCAGGCCACAACAAGTTCATAACCGATTCCCATGCATGAACTTGAGTTTAATGAGCAACATAACTCTTTAAATCAAGAAAAAGGAATGTAATAAAGGAGTTCAAATGACTACACAGTAGTAACTGTGGCTGTGCTAACGGAAAATATTAGTTTATAAAATCTGCCAGAGATTACAACTGCAAAAGAAGTTGCCATATAAAAGCAAAGGACAACCTTGATGCTAAACAAAGAACTAAAACTTACTTGTCTTTGGCTGTGATGTCTACAGAAGTGTGTGTTTGTGTGTGTATAGAGAGGGGGGGTATTTTGGTATTTGACAAGTGTTTTTTTCTAATTATATGTAAAAATTACAGCAGAGGTTTGAAATTGTATCTAGAATTAACATATAACTAAACTTGGCATTTTTCCTTTAGAAACTTTAAAAAACATTATGTAGGAGCAATGATTCCAGTTTGACATAAATACTGCAGGTTCTATATGAAAACATGTATGAGACTGTGAAGCCTTCTGTTCTGCATTCAATGTGGAAGACGTAACATTTTACCCAATATTTGATCAAATGCATGCTAAATAAGATACAGCTAGACTTACTTTATTCTGTATAGAAAGAATGTCTTGGATCCAATTTCCAAGTCCTACACAACTGTTTTACTGAAGATGAGCAGGCTATCCAACTAAAAATGCCGAGGCTGCCTTCAGAATCGTATTAAGTTTCCCTACTAATCACTGCCAATATAACAGGATGAAATGCAACAGAAACAGGGATATATATTTAATGCATCTAATTGCTGATGGATGAAAAGGGGGCCTAAAGTTTTCTTTTTCAAATTAACATAAATGTTTAATATTCTGGAGAGCAGTGCTTTATGAAGATCTACATTATTCAGTAACTTTAGCAATTATAAAAGTATTTTGCACATTATCACTGTTGAAGGCTGTCCATTGTCTGATATAATATGCTGTTTAAGAAGCCCTGCTTTGCAGCAGGCATAGAGAACCTTAGCTATTACTAAACTGTAATCCCTGTCATTCCTTTTCCCAGATCATGGTGGGCTACAGCTACTGGGATGAAGTTCAATATCTGAAAGGTCACAGCTTATCTATGGAAAAACAGAATGCTATCTAGATGGAGATATCCACCACCAGTCACAGTGATGTAAAAATGACATATGTATCATTAAGGCATTGTGTAAATAACATAATTATGTACTTGTGTCCTTTAACATGCATCAAAATGTGATACTTGTGATGTGTCGTGTCCCCCCCACCCCCGATATCTCACAGAGAGTAAGGAAAGTGGCCATGATGGAAATATGCAGGAACTGTTGTCTAAGCAAAAGGGAGTGAAGCATTTTTCAAGTCCAAGGAAATGACAAAACATTTGGAAGTGTTGGCAAGCACCTCTCTAATTCAATGAGCCATACAGAAGAGGAGGAAGAACCCCACAACCAGACTTGCATGATTTAGTTATTATTACCAATCTCAACAAAAATAGTTTTACCTTTCCTATGGAATTTATTCCTACCTAGTGGGGCTTTCATACTTCCGAGTTTAAATGTGTTGTTATTCAACTTCCATGACCCACAAAATCATCATCTTGGGTTAGAGGCATGAAATTCTTCTGAAAGCAAGCAAGGAAGTACCTTCCACCTCCTTCCCCCGACCCCAGAAAGTAGGCAATGATACACAAATTATCTGAGATGACTCCAGCTTAATTTATAGCACATTTGTGTCCTAAACCAATTATCAGCATTTGACATCATCAGCAGTTGCTAGTTTCCAAAAGCAATTAAACATTCCAAGCTGACTCCTGTAATAAAAACACAATCAGAAACAGAATGGCTAAAGAAGTTGCGATGCTCACCCTTCATTCCAATTCTGCCTCCATCAATCACGTCAGCTTCAGTGAAAAATACCAAACAGAGGCAGATGAAAAGCAATACTGATCATCTGCAGCTGGGTGGTACTTACCATTAACAGCAGAAAAATAGTCAATTGAATTAACATTCTTCATTCCTTTGCTACCGTTGGTGGTTTGACAGACATATCTGGAGCCCATATATATATGACTTAAATCAAGAAACTTCACTTGCTCTGTGACATGAAATTAGCAACCCTGTGGGATCCCTGTTGTAATTAAACTCTGGAAACAGAGAGGGTTATACTATTAGAAATATTCAGTAGAGGCACTGTGACCTACTTTGAATGTTAATACTCATCAACACAAAAAGTGTGTGCTTCTCTTTTAGGCAGGCTAAAACTGCATAGCCTTGTGCCTATTTTTATCCATAATTTCTCTTGATAGGCCAAGGATGTTTGGATGGAATGTCTTCCAAACACTCCAGAAATCTTGTATTTACCCTAAACCCTAATCTTGTATTTGCTTGTTCATAGGTTTTATTTGGTGGTGAAATCGGAATAACAGAAATTGAAACAGCCAGCTCTTTTTTTTATAAATTGTTTTGCATTTTTATGCTGATTTTAATATATAGCTGGCCCAGGGTAATGAATTTGAGACATATAAATAAATAAAGCAAGTAAGCATCATTTACTTTCTTGGATCAGCAGAAGTTAATTTAGTTAACTGAACCCTGCAACTGTTAAGACTCAACAAAGCATGAGGTTTCAGATATTAGGAAGCATAAAAAGTCATTTAGAACCAAACCCAGACACATAAAATTGAAGAGTGAAGGACAGAAGAAACATTTCAGACTTCAAGCCAGATTCTGACCAGTATTATCCTTTTTTGCACTAGAGACATCAAGGGATTGAGAGTAATATGGAAAAAGGCTGTTTCTATTGCGAGCTGACATTCAAATGAAAGGAACAAAATGTTAAAAAGTGACCATATTTATATAGTTACTTACCAAGCACATGTAAATTATATTAAAGTAACCAAAATATCTTTACAATCCCCAAGGCATGTCACAACTTTTGAGTACCCCTAATGTTTGGAAATTGAAAGTTGAAAAATTTGACACACTCTAAAAGAGAGTTTCTTTTAAACCCTTATATATCCAGAAAATGGCAAAGAAGAGTTGAAGTAAGAATAGATTTGCAATCTATATAGATGAATTCTCTGTTGAGAACAAACCAGTAGATTCTCTCATAAACTAAGAACAATTGCTTGAAAAGCAAATAGCTGGAGCTAATCCAAGTGCCTCTGGGAAAGACAGAAACACCTACGTATATTTTGCCTTAGGAAACATAATTTGCTCCAACACAGAGCACAGCAGCAGCTATACCCTGAACTTGTCTGTAGCTCTGTACTGCATATTCGGGTCTTGTCTCGTGTAAACTTGAGGGTGTCT
>JAOYMU010000192.1:12309375-12320977 GCA_025802295.1 Psammodynastes pulverulentus | reverse complement strand
ATGGGTGCCAGTCATTTTGGCTGGCAAAGTGCTGCAGGAGACCATCCAGGCTGAAAATGGGCCATGGGGGAACCATGCACCTCCTCCCACCCTGTTTTCCCTAGCAGAGGTATTCCTGTGACAGGAAGAAAAGTAGTCCAGACTTTCCCAAGGAAAAAAGGCAACTGTTGGTGATAGGAGATTCACTTATCAGAAAAATGGAATCAGCAGTTTTTAGTCTGGACCAATGGTGGGGTTTAGCTGATTCTCACCAATTCGCCTGAACCATTAGTTAATTACTTATGTAGTTTGGAGAACTGGCTAAAAATAAAGTGCAAGAGAAGGTTTTTTCCTCTCTCCCCCTTCAGTTAATAGCTCCAGTCAGACAACCAAGAACCACTTAACAATTGCAGCTGGAAGAGTTGGAAGGGTTAATGGCTTTTGGCAGCATACCCAGGCTTTCAATTAACATGAGTGGCTGCCCTTAGTTTCCCTCTCAGCTGCTGCGTTTGCTTTGGGGTTGACTTTTTTTAAAAAAGGAATGACTGTTTTAAGTTCTCTGCATTGTTTTAGTGGTTCCTGGTACTGTCCTTTTGGGGTGTACTACCCTCACTCTTTTTGAAAGCCTCTAGAGATGGAGCACCCACAACTTCTGAAGACAAGCTATTCCATTGATTGATTGGTCTCACCCTTAGGAAATTTCTCCTTAGTCCTAGGTTGCTTCCCTCTTTGGTTAGTTTCCATTCATTGTTTCTTGTGCCTTTTGGTGCTTTGGAAAATAGATCGACTCCCTCATTTTTGTAGGAGCCCCTCAAATTTCTTGACAGAACAATTAATCAGTGGAACAACTTGCCTCCAGAAGTTGTGGGTGCTCCAACACTGAAAGTTTTAAAGAAGACATTGGACAACCATTTGTCTGAAATGGTGTAGGATTTCCTGCCTAAGCAGGGGGTTGAACTTGAAGACCTCCAAAGTGCCTTCCAACTCTGTTATTCAATTTATGATTCTATTTGTGACTTGGGAAATGCTGCTCACAGCTGCTCATGCATTAGTCCAGGGGTGTCAAATTCATGTCATCATGGCGTCATCACATGACATATCAGGACTTTTTCCCCCTTCGCTAAACCGGGTGTATCGCTAAACATGATGCATCCGACCCGCAGGCTGTGAGTTTGACACCCCTGCCTTAGTCACTTCTTAGCTGGACACAAGTGTGCTGTATAAGAAGTTGCCTTTAAAAAGCATTGAAGCTGTAAATGGGTCCAGAATGCAGCAACTGAAAGTATTTCATAATTTTTATATTGTGGTTTTATCTATATTTTTGTTAGCTTCCTAGAATTATTATATGATTAGATTTTTATAAATGAATTAATATGGCAGATCTTACTGTCAATTTTTCATAGAAAACATTTTTTTCATAGACATGAAAGTTATGGGTAAGTACTAATGTACCTAAATAAACCCACACCAAAGAATCGATCTTGGAAATGAAATCTCCAGTGGAAGCCCTTGGCATTATAACAATAAAACAAAAAAATAATTCATTAAAATAAAAAAAGATACTCACCCCATCTAGTAATGAAGCTCCATTTAGATGGATTAGTCATCTGTTGCAAATACCCATTGATCATGACATTTGAGACTGTAAATTCATTATAACTTTTGTCACTCATATACTGGACACACTTCCTTTTTTTTTACTACAGTCTATTTATTTCTAAAAAATATGTCCTGACTTCTAGGATAAAAACCACCTAAGACACACAATATCAATATAACATTTGTCTGTTTCAGGCATCAAAAATGGAAAAGGTAAAATAATGCATAAGATCATATATGGTATGAAAAAGTTGGGTCTAAGATAAGAGTAAGAATTTTCCAGATGCAACAGCTTCGGAAAATGGTGGGTTTAACGTCTTTTCTTATATGAAGAAGAACAGCAATGCTCTTCCACAAAAGTTATGGTCTTTAGTATTCCCGGTAGGGCAACCTATGTGAACAAAAATATCACACATTTTGAATACAAACACAACAATGCCTACAGTAACCAATTCGCTTGGCTCTTTGTGATAACCCATCTGGCTTGACTGAATGCTCTTGTATTTTTAACTAGGAGCTCCAGATGAATCTTTTCCAGATTTTGTCTCAGGAAACTTTGCTTAGCAGCCAATTTTTTTTTAAAAAAAATCCAATTTCCTTTCTTAGCCCTTGTTCATACAACTTTTTTTTTTATTATGTCATCAAAGACTGAACATTGTACAGACAGGAAATTGACCCAGTCAGTTGACTTCATGCAAGCCTATTTTAGTTCCAAAGAGATTCAGTTTTATTTGGGGCTAAAGTAAATCTCCTTGGTCAATGATGACATATGACTTGTTGTTTGACTGGCTTAACTAGCTCTTACCTCTTTTGAGATGATATCCTGGAAAGCTCTGAAGAAATTAGCTCTCTCTAGGAATATTATCTCTATTCTCTTCCTTCATGGGGAGAGTGAAAGAAAATGGGTAATAATGGATAAACAAAATATGGGGGAGGGAAGACTAGCAACCCACCACCCCCTGCTTTCTTTTTGCTGGCTGAGGATACTGTAGAAGTGGGTTGTTGATGCATGAAAATGTGGCGAAACCAGAATCTGGGAGTGGAGATGTATTAGAATTGTGAACTGTTGACTCAAAGAAATGTTTTTTCCCCCCAGACATGAATCTGGATGGAGTGTACTTATCAAAAGATATTGAAGTGAAAGGATAACAAGAATTACAGCAAATTGACCATTTCCCATTAAAGCCAAACTTCATTAGTTGATGAAACAGAAGCCTCTTGTTTGTTAACTCTTCTATATTCACTGTTGCTGGGTAAAGCAACCCCTCATAAGTCAGGAGATAAGAGGTCTACTGTCATTAGAAGCAGCCTATTGGAATGGCTTCCCACTGGAGATTAGGTTTGCTCCCACATTACTTGCCTAGAAGCAGAGATTTTCCAAGGATTGGCGACAGGATGCTGTCTTAATTTTATAAATGATGGCTGCTGTCCTATCACACCATGTTTGAGTTTTTAATGATGTTTTAATACATTTCTAATTTTAAACTAGCCACAGTTGTTGTAATTATTTATTTTTCCTGTGAACCACTAAGAATCAATCAGGATTGTGGTGAAAGAGAGATATATACCATAATAAATAAATGATATTTTGATTATATTGCTCTACTGATCTTAATTAGTAATTGTACAGTTTCGTTATAAATTTCTCTTCTGGTCCAATAAGGTTGGCTGTCCAGTCTCTTCTTAAAAGTATGATGCTGTGATGACTGCAGCTTTATGGATCAGACATAAGTCTCTTCATAACTTTGAATGGTTGCTGAATAAACAGTCACTTAGCAAGAACTACCAGCAAATGGTGAAAAAGTGAAAGTGTCTCTCTATAAGGAAGTGTTTTGATCCAATTTGTTACATAGAACAGCAGGATATATCAGGAAAATCATAGGAAGAAGCAAAAAAATTATGATTCACTATGAAGCATACCTGGCAAAACTAGGAGAATAATAGAATAATAGAGTTGAAAGGGGCCTTGGAGGTTTTCTAGTTCAACTTGATGCTCAAGCAGGAAATCCTATACCATTCTTTATAATTTGGGGGATGGGGGAGATTGGGTTGAATATGAGTGCATAGTCAATGATTGTGAATTGAATTAAAAAATGAGTACAGTAGAAAGTGGTGGCTTGATAATATAAAAATAACATATACTGTAAGGTTCAGATTGGAAAACAAATATATTGATTGGATGGGGAGATCAAGAAGACCAGAAAGCTGTAGACGAACAGAGTTCTTGTTGTTAAAACAGAACAAGAAAGTGATGAAATATGGCTCTCTCTCAAGTACAGGAAATCTATGTTATTCAGGTTGTTCTTAGATCACAAAGGATGCTTTGGTGGTTTGGCCTTTCAGTGTACATCAACAGCATTTGTCTTCTTGACTCAGGAGTTCTGACAAGTTAGACTGTCTATCGAAATAGTGGCCAGACATCATCTGTTGTTTCTCTTGGGACAAACCTATGCCCAGCAATTGCCTGTGATATTGGGGGGAAAAATGGTACTTGAGTTTAGCATACCAATAAATAAATTTCATGTTCATTTTTCTGAATATGAACTCCTTGTCATCAGTCTTCCCTCACTTCAAAAACCAATCCCGTTTTCCAAAATCCTGGAATGATTTCTTTATTGGAGGGAAAATCATTTTTTTAATGCTTCAGCTATTATCGATATCCAGACATGATGTCCAGTAATGAATAGTCAACTTCTTCATCCTGTAGCTGCTTACCTGGAGGTAAAAGATGAAATGTAAACATTAAATGTTTTATGTGCTACAGCTTGTTCACCACCAAGATATTTTTCTTCCCCAAACAAGGAGCTAAGATACATTTACATAATAATTCCGGTTCTCAGTTAGCTATCACAGCAAACCATGGTTTATTATTAAGACAGCAATTCTGGCACATATCTGTATCTTTCCTCCACTGTACATAAACAGAAAAAAATCTCAGATGCTCTTGCTAGAAGACTACCATTTCCCCCTACAATTTAGTGCCCCAAATTGTACTTTTTACTATGGTTTCTGATCTTAATTAGTGATCAAACGAGTTGAAGTAAGAGTTATGGTTGCACGATATGTAGTTTGTTGCTTAAGATGCCACAACAAACTAGGCTGCTAACTAGATTTAGCAACTTATACATATAGAGAAATAAAAATACTTATGTGCAGTGGTAGGATTCAACAGGTTCGCACCTATTCGCGGGAACTGGTTGTTAACTTTCTAAGCAATTCGGAGAACTGTTTTTTTGAAGAAATCTTTTGTTTTTTTTCACTTTACAGGGCTAATCCTGTGAGGAAGGCAGGAAGGAAACATTCTGGGGATGTTTCTAGCCTAATCTTTATTGCCCTGCTTACAGAAACTGCCTCTTGATTAACCCATAGAACAACTAAAGGTTCTTGGCAATACGCCCAGACTTACTGTCGCCTGAGCTCCACCCAGTCACACGATCACCCAGCCACGCCTACCCAGCTGGCCATTAGGACAGAGAACTTATTTGAATCCCACCACTGGATGTACCATCAAAGCTGACACCAACCAGAGTATATAAAAACAAAGAAGTAGTGCAAGATAGGAAGACCTGGCCCATAGGATTGCCAAGAGTCAGAAATGATTGAATGGATATCATCATCATCATCATCTGTATGATATAAGCCTTTCAGAGCAATCCCACAAGACTTTCATAGCTGCTACTTCACAGACAATGTTCTACAATGCATTGGGTGACAGAGGCCCCAACTCAAGTCTACAAAGCGGACTTTGGACCAGATACATATTTCTCAGCAACCAATCTTACAGGATTGGAGGGAGGGGGGAAATGAAGGAAAGTGCTATGTATGTCAGTGTCAATCGAAGACCAACAAATACAGGCCATTCATTTAGGGACCGTTCAAAGTTACAACGGCATTGAAAAAAGTGACTTATGACCAATTTTAACTGTTACGACCTTTGCAGCATCCCCATGATCATGTGACCAAAATTCAGATGCAGGTGTTTCATATGTTGACCATTGCAGTGCCCTGGGGCCTTGTGATTCCCTTTTGCGACTTTCTGAAGAGCAAAGTCAATGGAGAAGCCGGCTTCACTTAACAACCAGGTTACTAACTTATCAACAGCAGGGATTCACTTAACAACCGAGGCAAGAAAGATCGTAAAATGGGACAAAATTCACTTAACAAATGTCTCACTTAATAACAGAAATGTTGGGCTCAATTGTGGGCATAAGTCGATAACTACCTGTAAACGAATAGAATATTTCCAGTTAGTCATCTAGGGTTCTGTAGATACAATAGGTAATGGGACCAAAGAGCAAAAGATTTTTGTATCTCTTTGCTGCCATCTGGTGGTCATGAGATTTTTGCAACCCAGATCTGGTAATTCTAACTTGCATGAACTGTATTTTTTTTTTATTGTGTGGTGTTGTCCCAGATGAAAGTTAATAACATCTAAAGTGCTATCTATGCGTTTGTATATATGTGTGTTTTAATGTCCCAGCCAATGATCCTCCTGATGGGTAGCTATAACAACAGTCTCTTTGAACATCAAAGGAACCCTCCTTAGTTTGCGTAAGAATTCCAGTTTATTACATTATAAGGGTGGGGTTTATTTTTCTTTTCTCTTCATTTAGGACATTGCAATACACTAATACATAGCCTTAGGACAGCATTGAAAAGTAAGAGCAACACGTTTTGTTACGTTTGGGGTATTTTGTTGTGATTTATATAATACCGTAGGTTATTTCAGCTTTGCTACTTCATTATTTAGGTGTTGTTTGGGAATACAAAATATTTTCAATATAAAAGTATTCCTATATTTTTCTGATAGTTTTTACTAATCATTTATATTCCTTTATTCCAATAAAATATGAATTGGAAGAAATTGGAAGATAGTAAGTCTTTGAGCTCATTACAATAATTAGTAATGCTACATTCTTTTTATCAAATTTCTACAAGCTTCAAGTCTGGCATATTAGGAAGATTTGCAATACAAGAACCAGTTTTGCCCATTATTCATTAAGATAAAGGTACATTTTTAGATAATCCCAATTTTAAAATACCCGTTAAACCTTTGAACTAATAGGATTGTTAATATTTTAGGTCACCTTATTGCCATTTTCAAAAACCAAATTTAAAAGTGTTGAATTACTACTAACATTAAAACATCTATGCAATTATTCTAAGTCTACAGTACTTTTTAAAGATAGGCAATGAGTATCATTAAGGAAGATATCAGATATTTACAAGAACTTTGAAATAAAGAGGTGGAATATTGCATATTAACAGTGCAATGGTTTAGGTTCTTAAAGAACATTAAGATTAAGTTAAAATGATACTAATTCAATAAAATGTTTTTCTCATCTTGTTGGGCACCTGCAATGATCAGGACAATCACTAGATGGCAACAAAGAATACAGGAACTAGTCTTTGCTATATTCATGATGATTTCTGTACCTCTATTCTGGCAGCCCTAAGTAAGCCCTCTATTAACATTATGTTTCTGGCAGTAGCATTGTCATTGTATGGCTGAATGGTCAACAATTCAGCCATACATTTACATATCATTTACTGTATACTGCTGTGCAGAATAATTTGGATCTGCCTAATGCTTTTTCCCTCTTAATCCCTCCTACTATCATTTGTCTTAGTTGGATACCTAATGATATATGTCACTGTCCTGTCAGAGCTGAAGAAGCTTCTTGGATGAAAAGCGAAACATCTTCAAAAAACAAACATACAAACAAGAAAGTCCAGTTGTCTTCTGAAAAAGCATCTTTGGGACAACCATGACCTAGATGATTGAGAATCTCTACAGACTTCTAGTGATGTATGAAATGAAAATAACTACATTTATATACTACTTTTCATCTGTAAACTACTGAGATTCTCCTCATGTTACAGGTTTTCCTCAATTGACATCCATTCATTTAATGACCATTTGAAGTTACCATGGTGGTGAAAAAAGCTACTTGCAATTTGTCCTCACGCTAGTAACTACAGCAGTGTCCTCCCGGTCATGTGATCAAAATCCAGGTGCTTGGCAACCAGCATGAATTTACAATGGTCTTTACAATGTCCCGGGGTCACATGATCACTCTTTGTGATCTGCAAAGCGAATGGAAGGAACTGGATTCGCTCTGGATCTACCAGAGTGGCTACAACAACAAAAAAGTCATAAAATTGGGTGCAACTCATTTAATGACCATGATAGAAATGCTGCCGATTGTGATAATCAGTTGAGGACTACCTGTAACTATATAACATAGAGCAGAGCAGTGGTGGGATTCAATTTTTTTTACTACTGATTCTGTGGGTGTGGCTTGGTGGGTGTGGCATGGCTTGGTGGGTGTGACAAGGAAAGGATACTGCAAAATCTCCATTCCCTACCCACTCCTGGGGGAGGGTTACCACCGGTTCTCCGAACTACTCAAAATTTTCGCTACCGGTTCTCTAGGACTGGTCAGAACCTGCTGAATACCACCTCTGGAGCAGGGGTGTCAAACTCACGGCATCACATTGTTGTCACGTGACATATTGTGACTTTTCCCCCTTCACTAAACCGAGGGTGGGCGTGGCCAGCGTGTAATGCATTTGGCCCGTGGGCCATGAGTTTGACACCCCTGATATAGAGAGTTAGATCTAAATCACTCTAAAATGTAACTCCAACCTCAGTATTTAACTGCAATGAAGGACACTGTCTCAATTTCTGATCCACTCAGTAGCACGTAAAGTAATGCTCTGTTCTTGGTTACGAAGTGTCATACGGGGAGAGAAAAATTCCTGGAGAAGCCATGGAAGGAAAGCCTACGCTGAATTCTTCGTTTGACAGCAGCTGTCAGTTCCCCAGGTTCCCACCCATGTCCTGAACACATAGTTATTTTGCACACACCAAGGGCAAAAAAAACAAAAGAAAAGTCAATCTTTGTGTCAGCAAATGACTATCAGCAGCCACTTGCAAAACAGCCATTTCTGTCTCTTCCAGATGAATCAGGTGCCTCCTTCTCACGCACCTGCCTGATCCTTGGAAGCAAAACTATCCAAAAAATGAAGTCACTGCAAGGAGAATCTTAAAAATCATTGGAAATCACACTTGCTATTTAGTACTGTACACCCTAGTGTAGATACTAGTTGCTTTAACAAGGGTGGTGGGTAGTCTGCACTCATGTTGGGTTACAACATGACAAAAAGATGTTGAGACTTTGGAAAAAGTGCAGAGAAGAACAACTAAGAACATACGTCACTAGGTATCCAACTAAGACAAATGATAGCAGGAGAATGGAGAGTAAAAACATATGAGGAACTGTTGCAGAACCTGGGTATGGCTAGTCTGAAAAAAAGAAGGGTTGACCTGATAGCATTATTCTGGTATTTGAGAAGAGGGGATCAACTTATTTTCTAAAGCACCAGAGGGCACAATGGATGGAAAGTAAACAAAGAGAGAAGCAATTTGGAATTAAGGAGAAACTTCCTAACAGCGAGGACAATTAACCAGTGGAACAGCTTGCCTTTGGAAGTTGTGTGTCCCCCATTACTGGCAGTTTTTAAGAAGAGATTAGACATCCACTTGTCTGAAATGTATAGTCTCCTACTTGAGCAGGGGGTTGGACTAGAAGACCTCCAAGGTCCCTTCTAGTTGAATTCTGAATTGAAATAGATATGGACCTGGACTTATATTCAGGTATTTCTGCTGACTGCTCTGTTCCCAAAATCCTGTTTCTTCCAAAGCAGATAAGACAGTCAGAAAGTAAATCAGAGACAGAAAGATTGAGTCCAGAAGAGAGAAAAAATAATGGTCAAAGATAATCATCTCACCCATTTCTCATTTTTGTCTTTCTGTCATATTAATCCTAAATATGGACTTTGATCATCCTCTCCTATTTAAAATTAAAGCCATTTTTATTTTGAGGTTTAACTGATCCCTCTTTCCATAGAACCAGCAATCCCATCATGAACTTTTTAATGCACTTTAAAACTCTAATTTTTTCCATTCTGGATACATTTAAAATGTCTACAGAAAGAATATTGTTCTTTAGAAATAATTGGGAGGGCACACGGATAGATTTTTAAGTGCAATAGCTAGTAGTTGTGAAGGAGTACCATCATTTCCAGAGTTATTTTTTACAAAACTATTATGTAGTTTACATATGAAGATATGTAAATATCTTCTATACTAAAAGACAAGGGTGGTGCACTCGCATGTTGCAAGATGACATTACAGGATTATCAGAGATCAGTCAACAGAAATAGCATGTTTATTTACTTGGTGTCAAGTGTGATGTTAGCTTTTTGAAGCAGCTTACAATTTCAAGTGCAAGTATCAAAAGTCATCTGGGACTGAACTTCCTTTATACATAACACAAGGAAAGTATTTTATTTATTCTTGAATTAAACCCCTTCAGAAAACACATATGTGACAGTGTATATAATGAGAAGCAGGTCATGAGACTCTCCACTCACCCCCCAATATCCCTAGCAAATGCTTTCAGGTGGGCTGGATACTACCCCTGCTTTTAAAAATCTTAGCAGATGGATCTGTTAATTCATATACTCTGCTGGTCTTGTCTGCAGTTCTTCCCATATACACCTAGTGGAACACACACATTCAGCCTAGATAATGTATACTTAATCTTTAACATGTGATACATATCTTGATAGATGGCATGCAAGCTTCTTAATACAAAGCATAACAAGGAAGGGGAAATGCTTCCTTAACACCTCACTTTCATGCCAAACTTTTAAGACAAAAACGCCCTGCATTTTTTAACATTGCTCTTGCCTCTTGTACTATTCAGCAAAACGTTATTACACTATAAATGCATTCCATTTACTCTATCCATTTCACTTCTGGTCACAAGCTAATAATTTTTTTTCCCCTTTCTCCCTCTCTCTCTAAAATGCACACAAGCTGCTTGGCACATGTGCACAGCAAATGGAATATGAACTTCACTTAACAGCCTCATTTATTCCTGATGGTTTAAATTATTTCATCACAATTAATGACACCCCCCCTCCAGCTTCCTGTGCAGTGCTGCCAGATGTTCAGAGACCACAAAGCCACTCGATTCTTTGACGGCCTGTGACAAGTTGTCCTCTGAAGGACATTCCCTAGGTGCTGGTTCCGGATGACACTCCCACTGTTTTGTGTCTCTCACTAACTCCCTGAGTCACAACGGCAAGAAGTGTAGGGAAGCATGAGAAACCCAAAATTGCATTATTAGGGCCATGTTATGTGAAGTGTTTTGAATGGGAAGGAGCTGCTGCCTTGTGGGACAGGGGCTTCAGACTTCCAAAGGGAGCACAGAGCCAAACGTCGTTGTTGACCTTCAAATATATTCTACTTTTTAGCACAGCATCCGCTGTGTGCTTAGAAGTAAAAGTGATTTCAGAAGGGGCTGCTCGTCCGCAAATCACAGAGACCCCCCCTCCCCCACTGGAACATTTTCCATGTGCTGTGACTTCAATAATTCAATATTCCTGCACATAAACATTGAATGATCCAGCTATGATTTATACACTAGGGAATTCACAGTATGTTATCTTATTCTGAAGGGGCTACTGACTGAAAAAGAAATAGTCCCAGGTGCATAATGGGATTCTTTCTATGTTCTTGGCACCTGCATGAAACAATCCAATATTTGAAGCACCTATTCCAAATGGCACTCATTCTCCCAACAATAGTAATAATAATAATAAATCAATCAAATACCGGATACTATATTATCCTACAATACCACACCACACTTGCCGCCTTGCCTGCCTATCCTGAAGTTTTTAAGGTGACAAGAATATTTTCTCCTCATCTTTACTGCTGCTTTTTTTATTGTTTTCTATGTTTTTATGAATTCTATATATTTTATCTTTGTAAAAATAAAACTTAGCTGAAGCTTAAAAACACACAGAAATGTTTATCAAACCGTAATTTTACAGCAGAGAAGAAAAAGCAAATAACATGCATTTATATAAAACTAGAGATATAGTTCCTCTCACTCTTCTCTAAAACTTGGATAAAAATAGAAGACAGTTTTCCTCAGTCAAACTTAAT
>JAOYMU010000192.1:12235223-12249597 GCA_025802295.1 Psammodynastes pulverulentus | reverse complement strand
GCTGAATACCACCTCTGATTCATAGATTCTATTTAGGGCAGAGGTGTCAAACTCAATTTCATTAAGGGCCGCATCAGGGTTGTGCTTGAACTTAAGGGGGTGGGATGATGTGGCCAGCTCGACATCACTCATTCCAGGAGCACTTGTGGTGGCCCAAGTGTTCGACCAGTGAAAACCGAGCTCCATTTTCACTGGCAGAAGGTTGCAGGAGGCGGTTGCAGCCGAAAACGGATCTCAGGAGGGCTACACCCGGCCCTCCCAAGCTCTGTTTTTGCTGGCAGAGGCACCGTGGGCCGGTCCTTCACTGTTTCCAGGACAGCCCTGTGGCCAGATCTAAGCACCCTGTGGGCTGGATCTGGCCTGTGGGCCTTGAGTTTGACACCCCTGTAGTAGAGGTTCATGTAAATACAGTCGGGAGTATGTTGTAAGGTATCTTGAATGTTGCCGTCCCTGCTGGGTAGAATTTCATATACAGATAGTCCTTGACTTAAAACTGAAATTGATTCCGGAATTATGGTTGCAAGTCATGCCAGTTGTTAAACTGATCATCATATGACCGGCCCAATTTTATGACATCTTTTTTTTTTTTTTGGCATCAGCAGCAGCAGCAGTCACTAAGTGAATGTGGTTGTCGTAAAGCAAACACTGAGATTAAGCAAACCCATTTTCCACAATGGGAAGGTGGAAGTAAACATTGGTTTCTGGCAAAAAAAAAAAACCACCCCATAATAAATTATGATTGTGTGACTGAGGGATGCCATAATAGCCATAAATGCGGGCCGGAGGCTGAGCACCCAAAATATGATCTGGGTCATAAGATTTTTGCGGGTTTGTCATAAGTTTGAATGGTCACTAAGCGAACAGTCATAAGTCAGGGACTACCTGTATACTACTTCCATTTTGGGTTGATCTTCTTTGACTTAGTACTTATCTGTTCATTAGTGTCCTTTAATGCTAAAGTATGTGCTGAGAATTGAGCATCAGGCGATTCCAATGACTGCAACAGGACTGCAAGTAAATAATTTTTTGGTGTGGGTTCCACATTTCCATATTTGCAATTATGGAACCCACAAACAACTAGAATGATCTGATTTCATCCTTTGAACCAATGCTATAGTCAATAGCACAAATTTCAATAATCATCATATTCAATAATTGCTTAAGAAGTCCAGTTGTTATTATTATTCAATTACTGATTAAACTGTAGCCAAGCACTGTCCCTGCTATATCCTTCCTAACTTCCTAATGTTGCTTCTTCTTTGTTTTTCAGGTCTTATATAAGATGTTATATAATAAACGGTATGATCTTCTCATCAAAAGTGTCTAATTCCAGTCCTTTCAATTTCCTGATGCCCTAAGAGAACAATGTGTAGCGGATTAATTTCATCTTTCACTATGTTGGGAGTTCTCCTGTTTCTTGAGAAACGTGTTCATGCTTCTTCTGTTACATGGACCCACTGTAATTCTATCTTGCAGCTTTGGATTTTATGGCATGGCAACATCAGCAACTAGGTGTCCCGAAGGCTTTGATCTAGCTATGTCACAAACACAGAACAGACCGGAACAGAACAGAACAGAACAGAACAGAATGTAGAATAGTTGGGACTTTGGAGGTCTTCTAGTCCAACCTTAGGTAGGAGACCCTATACCATTTCAGACAAATGGTTATCCAATCTCTTCTTTAAAACTTCCAATGTTGGAGCAATTACAACTTCTGGAGACAAGTTGTTCCACTGATTAATTGTTCTGCCAGGAAATTTCTCCTTAGTTCTAAGTTGCTTCTTTCCTTGATTAGTTTCCACCCATTGCTTCTTGTCCTACCCTTTATAGCTTAATTTCCTCTTCTTTATGGCAGCCCCTGAGATATTGGAACACTTGCTATCATGTCACTCCTAGTCCTTTTCATCAGACTAGACATACCCAATTCCAGCAACCGTTCTTTATATGTTTTCCAGTCCCCTAATCATCTTTGTTGCTCTTCTCTGCACTCTTTCTAGAGTCTCAACATCTTTTTTTACATCATGGCGACCAAAACTGAATGCAGTATTCCAAGTGTGGCCTTACCAAGTCATTATAAAGTGGTATTAACACTTCACGTGATCTTGATTCAATCCCTCTGTTCCTGCAGCCTAGAACTGTGTTGGCTTTTTTGGCAGGTGCTGCACACTGCTGGCTCTTATTTAAATGGTTGTCCACTAGTTGTGTTCTCTAAGGTTGGTTGTTTTCTTGCAAATGTTTCATGACTCAAACTAGGCAACATCATCAGTGAGGTGAAGTTGTTGAATTGGCACTGATGTTTCCTAGTTTGGGTCATCAAACATCTCCAAGAAAGCAACCTACATTAGAGAGCACCAAGGATCCCTCAGGTCAATCCTGAGCTACAAATATTCTCCTTTATTGATACTAAAATCTTCCAATAAACTGCACCCATTCTAAATGCACATACCGGTTTAGTGGTGTCTTAGAAAAATGATTTTTTAAAATGTCCTTCTCAACCATATTCCAGTAGATAACATCTATCTTTCCATGGGCTTCCCCCCAATTCACCCTTCACAGCAGCTGCACACAAACACACACATGCCCTTACATAAAAGCCATATATTTCTGCCACTACACCAATGTAGCAACAGCAGAACACAAATATCAAGTGAATGCTGGGTTCTCTTCCTCCTCCTGTCTCACTACATGACAGCTTTAAAAATAAAACAGCAAAAAACCCCAAAAAAACAACAACCCCAAACCACCACCCATCATTTTGTGCTGTAAAAGATGAATAATTAAATTCTAAATGCTGGTGGGTCACAGAAAAAAAGCAATTGGTTTAGTGGAAATAGTCTTTTAGCTGCTTTTATGAAGTAGGGATAATTATTTATTAGGATTATTATCCATTTTTTTCCAATATGTAGATGATTTATTGCTACGGAAGAGCCCGATTAAATAACGGGAAACGGAGGGTCTGTGTTTTTTTTCAAAAGGACATCGGAGAGGCTGTTTCAGTCTTCTTAAAATCTTCAGGAGCTGTCTGCTGACAGCATTTCTTGTAAGAGAGAAAGCTGTCTACTACGGGCCTTAACCTCCGTGGGAGTTTGGGATGCTCAATTGAGTGACTGAAGGATCCAGGTGGATGCCAATCATCTGACCAGCCAATGGCAGCTTTGTCAGGCTGAGCATGGTGATACTTTTCAATTTGTTCTTCTGTTCCTCCAACATTTTATAATGTAGCAGGCAACTTTTTAGTCCTATTCCAGTTCTGGTCACGCTGAGACTCATTTTTCTTTTCTTGGATTTCAGTGATGACACCTCCGTTTCATTTAATCTTCAGCAGTGAACATAGAAATGGAAGATTGTTCACAAGGTCTTTTAATTAAATGGATTTCCAGTGTCATCTGGTAGGGTGTGTGTGTATAAATAGATATTTCAAATAGTATTCAGGGGTTTCCTTCCTGAGCAGTGGGTTAGACTAGAAGACCTCCAAGTGGGATCCTTCCGGGTCTGCCCAGATCAGGTGAACTGTTAGCTACCTGAAGCCTCTGTTCCACAGAGAGGAACAGGAAGCAAAAAATCTATGTTGGGCCCTCTCACCTGCCCTGATTCTTACCTGATCTATCAGCTCAAGCTGATTATTGCTTCAAGCCCCAGCTGGGGGCTGGAAAGCGGCTCACACATTTTTCCAGTGCACCCGCACAATCCCGAACCGGTAGCTGTGCCAGTAAGATCCCACCCCTGCTTCCAAGGTTCCTTCCAACTCTGTTATTCAGTTTTCCAAGCACCCAAATTTTGATCATGTGGCACACAAGTCATTTTTAGGACCATTGTAGCTTTGAACAGACAATAAATGAATGGCTGCAAGTTAAGGACTCCCTATACATAGATTCCCTCTTGTTTTCTTCCCCTACATACTAATAGTTCAATGTCTCAGTTTTAATTTGCAATTCCTAGTCAGACCTATGTCAGCTTCACATTAGGCTTTGGATCTTCTTTTCTTGGTGCCATATTCCTCTTCTTTTCTATCCTTCTCTCTTTTGTTTCTCCAGATAGAATCAGACTGACTTGGCCTATTCAAAAGAGTCTGGAGGTGATCAAAAGTCACAAATTGGACACGAATCACTAACTAGGTGTTGTACAAAGTAACAGTCCTTTGGTAATCAATTCACCCCAAGTGCTGGGAATCACAGTTATTATTTCAGTTTGTACATGTTAGGTATCAGTGCAGTTTTCCATGTTTTACAAAGTCAGTTAAGACAAGTGGGAAGGTAACAAAGAGATCAGAAGGATCTTTAGTGGGGCATACGTTCTGATGCACATAGGATCTCTCATGAACTACTGTGATAGAAAAGAAGGATGGGCCATCAACAAAAGCAAACAGCAGCAAATCACGTATGGCTCTGCTTCCTCTATTGAAATGACTAGGAAGGTCATGCTGTCAGGAAAACTTAAGGAAAAAAGTCCTTTCGGCTTAGACACTAAGTAGGAAAGTGCACAGGCAATCTCCCCATATAAATAAACCCCTTTTAACAAACAAGAGACAAAATACCATTACACACTCTGAGATAAGTTGCCAATATCTTAGGCTGAATTTAATAGGGAGTCATGAAATGGAAAATGGCTTGTTGAAATGACTAAACTGATACGGAAAACACATGGCATAAACAAATAGAAATAATAACTGCAAGGAAAATAATAATGACAAGATAACTTGCTTTTGGCTGGAGAACAGCTTCAGAGTAACAGCCCCATGCAAATCAAAAGCCGGATAGCATCTAGAGAACCATCTAGGAATTAGTGTTCTCTGAGGCAACTGAACTAATACAACTCTAAGCTAGATTAATGTGAGAATATCAAAAACTGTCATCATTCCGAGATGTTTTTTGGGACCCCTGTAAAATCAGGCAGGCAGCAGATTTGGGGGAGAACTATTACACTGTCACAGTATGTACCACTTGATACTTGTCCAGCGTGCTATAAGCCCAAGTGAAATAATCTTTCTTACAGCCCCAAAGTGATACATACATTTCCATGGCTCAGATCCAGACAACGGAAGATAAATAAATTGGTTGGGCATCCAGTAACAACCAATAAAAATCCTGAGCATTCTGCAGCACAGCAGGCTACCAATAATCGGTGACAGAGATGGCCTCGAGTTGCTAATTATTGGAAAATGTTTCATTTCCATTTCCCCTTTTTGCATAATAGTTGTAAAAAAAAAGCTCTCATAGTCTCACCATCAGGTTTTCTTGTTAACAATTGACAAATAGAAAACTCACAAAAACTGTCCCTAACATTTTGTTTTATTAGATGGAGTGGACAAACAATAACAACAAACTGTAACAACAACATACTTCTCAAAATCAAACAAAGATGTTATAACTTAGCCTAAGGACATAATTAACTTGTGAGTACTGAGATCTTTGATTGCATTCCTAGCATGATCTTAATTGGAAGTTTAAACTTGTAAAAAGACCCAGTGGTCTTTGGAAATAATTTGAAACGGTTGGCTGACAAATCTTCTTTTTGATACCTATCAAGAAGATTGTAGGCAAATAAATGCCTTCTGGCTCTTGGTAGATACCAACTATTCTTTTAGTCCAAAGGAACATAGCAGCAGTAATGGAATAAAGATAAAGCAAGGTGCATTCATGAATCTGAAGAGGAAAGGAATTCAACCTGCTTTTGGTATGTCTACAGGTATAATTGCTGTTTCACACCAAAGATGTATTAGATGCCTTCATGTATTATTGTTGCCCAATGTTCATGCAACATCCTTGAAAGTAGTAGGATTTTCCCAAATAATGTCTAGTAGATTTTATGCTTAGTTTTTAACTTCAAGAAATAAAGCAGATCCCCGCCATGCAAGGTGATTGAACGTAGCATTTGAAGGAGCACTTTCCAAAGCATGCCTTCATGAACAAAGTTTCTCTCTGGAAGCAGCTGTGGTTCTGAAAGTCTCAGCATGGATGTTCCAAAGTTCTTCCCAGGAGTTTGTGCACACATATTCATGCATAGATAAAATTTCCACTAAGAGTTCCAGCAAAGTGAAGTGGCAATGTGCGCACCATACATAAGAAGATGTCCTGGGGAACAGTTGTGCCAAGTTTTCTAGACAAGAGGGTTAACTCCGTGTTACAAGGAGAGATGCTTTGTTCAGTTCAACGTGCTGCATGAAGTACTTGCTTAAAGCTTGGCACAGCGTTATGCAAGAGCTTCTGTTGAATACTAAATGTTATCTTTAATTATGCATATTCCAAAGATTCATCTTTTGAAAATAACTAAAGTTCAACCGAATATGTAAAACATCAGATGGTTAAAAGAAACTTGCATGCATCACACTGTTCTCTGAGATGCCATGATGTGAATGAAGTAGACTCCTGGTTTAGATGGTGTTCCAAATGAAGGGAATGTCACTTTTCCCTCTTCTGATTCCGGCATCGGTAGAAGCACCCATAATGAATTTATTTCTCTCAAAACAGAAATTATCTTGCCATAAGTTGGCATGATGCCGCCAAATACACTAATGACTGTCCTCAAATAATTCTTGGCTTCAAAACCTGAGTCTAAAAATGCATAAGGTAGCAAAAGTTGCATATAAACCCTGTACAAAATATGTATGTTAGAGAAGGCTGCAAAAACAAAACAAAATAAATCACTATCCACAAACAGTGTTTTATAGAATTCGTAGAAGAAAACTAATCTTTCCATAAGTATGATATTGGCATGATCTACCTATAAGCCTAACGCACACACACACACACACACACACACACACACCCCTATTTCAGCTGACAGATGGATGGAAATTAACCAAGGAGAGAAGCAACCTAGAACTGAGGAGAAAATTCCTATCAGTGAGAACAATTAACTAGTGGAACAAATTGCCTTCAGAAATTGTGGGTACTCCATCACTAGAAGCTTTAAAAAAAAGACTATCAGAAATAGTTTAGGTTTGCAAGAGCAGAGGGTTGGACTAGATGACCTCCAAGGTCCCTTCCAACTCTGTTACTGTTACAAATGTCATATTCTTATCCTTCCTTGTAAGAAAGCACATTACTGACTCTATGGAGAAGACTGTTGTATTCTCCTTGGTCAAATGAACATTTCTCCACTTACCTGTAAGCTAGCTGAAAACTAAACTGATATAAATTTTTGCTGTTTCCCTCACAAGTCCGCATTGTCTCAGTTCTGGTTTGCAGCTGGTGAATGGTACCTTTTTTTCCCTCATGCACAAAAGACTGCCCACTGCTCCACATCTCAGTGTCACCATCCTGAGGGAAAATCACTTGCCAAAGATAGCATTTCTCTGATAGGTGATGATTTTGATTGATGGTTAAAGTCATCAGTTGAGCCGTATCTCAGCCTCCCAAGTATCAGCTGCCTAGACTGGAAGAAATGGCAGACGAGGGGCAAGAGTGGCTCTTTGTAGCCAATTCTGCAAGCCAATCCCTGACTTGGAGAACTGAATCAAGCTAAATAGTGGCCATCTTGAACAAGAGCTGGCAGGAGTGAGGGAATTCCATTAACCAACTCTTTTTGTTTGCCACTTCACATATAAAGTGGCCTCACTACTTGTTGACTGCCACCCAGAAAGCTTTTGAATGTGAGTTAAGCAGGGATGGGATTCTACCAATTTCACTACTGGTTTGGTGATGGCACTCACGTGCGCCTATCGCACATGTGCAGCTTTCCAAACACTAGCTGAAGCGCGGCAATCTGCTGAGAGGATAAAGAAAAGAAAAGCCCAGGGGTGGGTGGGTGGACTGCCCTTGCCCTTTTGTCTTCTTTATCCTCTCAGCTGATCATTGGTGGAACCAGTTCGCTCCCAGCTGATCGTCAGAGATACCTGTTCGCTCAAACCGGTCCGAACCAGTAGAATCCCACCCCTGGAGTTAAGTATTCTTCCAGAAGAGGGCTAAACCCACTCTCTTCTGAACACAGTATATGGGATAGTTATACCAGGAAGTGGCAGATACAGTTGCTTTGACCAACTCTTTTCATGATTCTGAGCCAACTTCCAGTTTGAAGTTGGCTCAGAGTTGATGCCCTAAGCAGCTGACGCCATGGGAGAATTGCATGAAGTACCTCTCTCTCTCTCTCTCTCTCTCTCTCTCTCTCTCTCTCTCTCTCTCTCTCTCTCTCTCTCTCATATTTCACTGTACCATCCATTGCCTGTCAGCTGTCACTCAGGCTGTATCTGGACATGGGTTTAGCATTACTCCAGAAGAGGGTTGCATCAGCCCAAGTTGTGCTGCTGACAAATGGTCAATGAAGCACATCAGATTGTACCCTGGTGAAGTTGTCATGGCTTGTTGACAGTTTAAAAGGGAGAACACGACTTGATCACTGACATAGCTAAGGACATTTTACACCTGCCTGGAATGTGGGCTGGGGAGAAGATGAAGGCAATATTGTGGGAACATAGCAGATCAAAGCATTTACTAGGACATGCTTGCACTAGATCAAGGGAGAGAAAGACTCAACAATGAACTTTGAATTGTAAGTCTTACTGATATCTAGTGCAGGTAAATGTATTCTTTATATTTCAGGTAGTTCTCGATTTACAACAATTGTTTGCCTACCATTCAAAGTTACAACAGCACTGAAAAAAGTGACTTATGATTAGTTTTCACGCTTCTGATTGTTGCAGTATCCCCACAATCACAGAATCAAACTTCTGGTGCTTGGCAACGGGCACTTTTTTCGGGGTCTTGGGATTGTCATTTGCAACCTTCTTAGGGAGCTTCTGACAAGCAAAATCAATGGAGGAAGCTAGATTCACTTAATGGCCACATGATTCACTTAACAACCGTATTGATTTACGGTACTTAACAACCATGGTACAAAAGGTCATAAAATGGGGGAATGACTCACTTAACAACTGTCTTGCTTAGCAATAAAATTTGGGGGCTCAATTGTGGTCATAAGTCAAGGACTACCTGTACTTGCGTCACAGGCAAATAAGTCAAGAAAGTATCCACCGTTCTTCTTTCGAAACTTGCGCCTGGTTATTTCTTGCCCTCTTTCTCTTTCAATGCCAAACTCTTGTTTTTGAATTAAACATCTTCCTTCCAGTGACAATATTGGGGCCACCTTATGTAAATGATTTACTGTTCTAGAGCCCTCCTTAAACCATATGGCTGCTCTAGTCAAATTTTGCAGCAAAAAGTGTCACACTCACCTTTCCATCTCTCTCTCAAGATTTTCTGAGTTTTTAGTCGTGGCTTTTTCTTTTTTCTACTTTTCGGAAAGCCTAAAAAAGAATAAACATTGAACTTCATGAATGCAGGGGAAGGGGGAGGGTACTGTCTTTTTACTGCTCCCTGTAATTGAAGAGGAAATAATAGCTAGACAAATAAATTGGCAGCAAATACAGTGTAGTGGGTGTTCTGAGATGCCAGCAACTATACCTTGCCTCGATATAACTCACTCTTTAAGTCTTTTTTTAATTTCTCTCTTCCTTATATTATAAGAACCAAAGCAAACCATTCATAGTAAATCCTGAAATGAATACAACTAAACTAGAGCCAAAACAAAACAAGCACATTGGTGTTTATTCCTTCCCAGTTCTTCCTCTCTTTTGTAGTAAGGAAAGCAACTTAATGCTTTCCAACTGTTGGAGAGCTCATCTCTCATCAATCCTCAGATACTATGATGAAAAGCAACAGATTCTAGGAGCTACAGTTCAAACATTTTACCCTCCACTAGATAATCTTCCCATGATTTAGTGCAATTCATCCCACTTGCCATGAGACAGTGATGGTACTATTTTGTTTAGGGAATTATGGGTCAGAATTCCACTATGCATCCATTGAAGAATAGGCAGTTCTGTATAGCTCCCTCTTATTTAGGTTAGAAGCTCAGAAAATCTATATCCACTGACACCTTTGCTCCATCTAGCAGGTGTCAGCTCCAGCCTTTCAGCAGCATGAAGCTTGACAACATTGCGGGGGTGGATTGCTGGTACACACTGTATACAAACCCTGATCCTGTACATGTGCCTGAGAGATGATGTCTATCTCAGCCGGACCTGTTGACCTCTTGCCGGCCGTTGGGTTACTGTGGACTTTAAGGCTTTAAGGTAACACTTAACACTGGGATAATGGGTTAATGGGTTAATTAGTGGGTGTGACAGGATGGCCAGAGCAGCAGTTGCTGATGGATAGGCAGCAGAGGGAGTGGTGTGATGAATGTTGGCTTAGTGGGTTAATTAGTGCTGGTTTGGGTGGGCCGGATATATGGATAGGTGGGTGTGTATATAGAGCTAAGCAGGCAAATGCTCCTTAGTGCTGTTTTTGACCGATACTTCGTCTTTGACTGGCTATTTGGTGAGAGGCCTGAAAAAAGAAATCATCAACTCAACCTTGGTCCTGTTGCTTTGTTTGTTTGTTTCTGGCTATATCATCAGACGATACCAGGATCTAACAGCAGGGGACTACTGTCCATGGTTTTCTGGGTTTCAAACTTTCTCAACTCTTCTTGGTGTTACCATGGATTGACCTTTCCCATGCAAACAAAGAGATCTCTCCCTAGATTTTCTGAGTGCTCAACTGGGAATACTAAGATGAAGCAGAAGAAGCAGTTTTTAAAAGAATATTTATTAGAAGTTGTCTTTGATTTATAATAACCCAAAACCGATTAATGAAATAAACAAGTTTTTCATAATGGAAGACTGCTGATAGGGATGGGACTGGGAGAGGAAGAAGAAGGGCAACCAGAAATGAAGATGGGGAGGTGAGTCAAAAGTTCAACACCCAACAAGTTCTGATTTTTCTCAGATCTTTCCATAAAGAAGTGACATGTGAATAACTATCATATCTGCTAAACGTGGAATTCATCACATTATCTTTTATTTAGTCTGTTCATCAATTCCATTTGTCCAGCCATCCATTTATTTTTTAGTGAAACTCAGTTCAATCCATAATCATTCCATACATTAAAAAAAATAGTATGAGACAAATCATTAGGTTTAGTAATGTATGAAAATCCATCTATAAAAATAGATTCTGCAAAGTTTTGATTGTGTACTTCAATTCAACAAAACTTTGACCGCCTCTTTCCATCCATATAAATTCACAAATTAAAGCAGGTACCTGTTTTAAAGCAGTGAATAGATTCAGGTGGATTTGAAGCTCCTCTTAGTTTTTCAAAGCATTTTGCAGAACCTTAACTTGCAACTTCATTTCCCTTCATGGGAAATGCTGAAGGACATTGGCTGGTCTGAGGAAGTCTTTGACATTCAAATGAGTAACCAGACAATAAAATATTGCATTGAATGTGTTATCTATCAGGGCCTTTTCAAGATGACAGGGTCACACTGCATCACTTTCCCTTTCTTAATTTCATGAAGATAGACTGCCACAAGGCATAGCTTTGCTCTCTGGTGCTAACGGAATGCTACGCTTATGTGTTCTGCCAACATAATTGGGAGTCAGCTCAGTTCCAGCACTCTGAATATGGTTTGACCAGTGGATGCTGGTCAAGTTCTTAGATCCACCAACCTTACTTTTAAAATTTCTTGGTGGACAAGTCTTAAGTCTCTCAAGAATGAGGATCAGTGGTGGTATACTACCGGTTCAGCCCAGTTCAGGTGAACTGGTATCAATAAAAGCTATGGGTTCAGCCAAACCAGTAGCAAAAAAACCTACCATATTAGCTGAACCGGTTCCTCTGATGATCAGCCGAGAGAATAAAAGAAGAGTGAAGCGGATGGGAGGGTGGGAGAGTCATTCCTAGCGTCACTTTTCTTTCTCCTCGCAGCTGATTTGTGTAGCATGTGTTAGGTGCGCTAAAGCGAGTGCAATATCACCGAACCGTTAGTAGCACCGGTAGGAACCCCTCCCCCTGATGAATATAGTGTTGCTAGGCCCACTTACACGGACCAGCATAACCATTAATTATTTTTAAGAATAAGGAATGGCAAGACTTTATTTTATTTTTATTTATTTATTAAATTTGGTTGCCACTCATCTCACCATGGAATGACTCAGGGCAGCTTTGAATATGATATGTTCTATGGCTTACCTATTTCTACAGCATCTCACTATCTCACTATGCCAGGTTACTTCTTGTGCCTTTGCTAATTAAATGAGAATATTCCTATTCAATTGACAACCGCTGCTACTGATGAAAGGGTCCTTCTCAAGAGGGGGAAAGCTTGCCTATTCCTCCCCCCCTCCAATCTATTGTTCAGAGGGGAGCAATGTATTTCACTCCACAAGGAAGTGTCACTGCTCATTTTTCAGTGTGATGCCAAATATGGCAGTGCAGAAAAGGAAGTAGACAGGACTTTCTTTTTTAACAGCTTGTGAAAGATTATGATGATTATGACCCCAATGAATATTATTATGGATGTGATACTTGGTGCATTGATCCAACACAACTTAAATTCTTTTTAGACAATTTAAAGACTGCTCTTCTGTCCCTTTCTAGGGTTCTGTTGGCAGAATATTTCAAAAATCTATCACAAAGAAACCCTAGCTAAAACTAAACATGTCTAATGTCCCCTAAGAATTGTACAATCTTATTCTGCCAAAATCAGTCCCATATTCTTCTCATTCTGCCAAAAAAATTGAAGCAATCACAGGTTATTTTTTTTTAATGCTTCCCAATTAAAGCATCCAGATTTATATTTTTTTGAATTGAATCTTGAAGTGTCTCAGATCAAATTGGTTTGTCCTGAAATCTTGAATCCCAAATCAGATTGAATCAAGACTGATTTGCAAACCAAAAGCTACCTAATTCATGCATGAAAAATAAAAGGGTCTAGAGGTGGAGTTCTCACCTCACAATCAGGAGGCTGTGAGTTCGATCCTAGGTAGAGGCTAATATTGGGAATAGACTCTTCTGCTTGAGCAGGGGGTTGGACTAGATGACCTCCAAGGTCCCTTCCAATTCTGTTATTTTATGGCAGGGGTCTTCAAACTTGGCAAATGTAAGACTTGTGGACTTCAACTCCCAGAATTCCTCCTCCAGTCATGTTAGCTCAGTCATTGAGTTGAAGGAATTCTTGCCAAGTTTGAAGACCCTTGTTCTGTGGTCTATGTTATATTTGGACTTAATACATTGATGGGCTTTGACGTTAATTAATTGATTCTTTTGATTTTAAAATCTTTTTGACTTAATGAATTTACGGGCTTTGCTTTTTCAGTAATTTGGGATGATACATTTGTTAATCAATGAGGTAGATCTAATCGAATTTTACAACTTCAAAGGAAATGATACCATGTAATCTGAAGATCTGCAGTCACCAACCATCGGAAATTTCAAGTTGGTTTTTGGAATAAGTTGATATGGACACTTACTTTCTTATAATGAAGTCATTTTCAAGGAATTCATGAATTAATGACTTAATGAGTCTGTTTCAAAATTACTAAGATACAAATTTGTACCAAGCTCACTCTCCAAGGACCATTAAAAAGCTCTAATCAATTGAGAGGAATTACTGTTCCCCTACAATTCCATTTTCTCTTTCCTTTCTCTGTGAGACCAAAGAGAGAGCGAATAAAAGGAGAAGAAAACTTTTGAGGATATCAAAAAATGTTGAGGAAACATTTGCATTCCATAAATATGAGAAGCAGATTCTGCACTGTTTCTGAGTGAAATATCGGCAAGCATAGTTACATGAGGTTTATTTCCTATTTGGGGCCATTTTTCTAATTAAGCTCTATGGAAAATGGTTCTCTTGGAAACACCATCAATTAAGCCTTAACCCAGTCTTCTAATTCTGATCAAGAAAGTACAATTGAATCTATGCCTGAGTCAAAAGCAACAAGGGTAACAATTCATTTTCTATATAGTATGTTTCTCCCCTCACATTGATATCAACTAAAGAGGTCAGCAAGCAGAGTCTGTGGGCATCAGGGTACCCCCAGGTGCCCCCCCAAAGCCATTTATTCATTTCAAGAATTTATAAAGCTGCCCAGTTCAAACTATGTGATTCTGAGCAGTGTACAATAAAACTAAGCGATTCAGCAAAAGTAACAACTCTGTATTGTAAAAAATAACTGAATTAAAAAATGAACAAACTGAACAAAATGATTAAAACAATCAAAAGAGGACTCTGCTCAACTGAACTCAAATGTCTAGAGGGAAAGCCAGGTCTTCTCTGTTTTCCTAAAGGCATATGCAGAATTGGTGACTGTCATTAATGTATGATTTTAATATCTTTGTTCTAGCGCTGTTTTTAACTTTTTACAGTAAACTGCCAAGTCTTGGTAGGCGAAAGTGTAGATGGATGGATGGATGGATATAGATAGATGATCTCTCTCTCTCTCTCTCTCTCCCCCCTTATCTCCATCTCATCTCCATCTCCATCCATCATCTATCTATCTATCTATCTATCTATCTATCTATCTATCTATCTATCTATCTATCTATCTATCTA
>JAOYMU010000192.1:12126256-12138815 GCA_025802295.1 Psammodynastes pulverulentus | reverse complement strand
CACTGTCCCCCAGAAAACAAGACACTGTGATCTCTCATATCTCTCTCTCTCTCTCTCTCTCTCTCTCTCTCTCTCTCTCTCTCTCTCTCTCTCTCTCTCTCTCTCTCTCATCTAGCTAGGTAGCTAACTAACTATCAGATATTCTCTGGGTATGTGATCAGTTTAGGAAAGTATTTCTCAACATTGGCAAGTTTAAGATGTGTGAACTTCAATCCCCAGAATCAAATGCTGGCTCAGGAATTCTTAGACTTTTAAGTCCACATCTTTTAAAGCAGGGGTGTCAAACTCGATTTCACTGAGGGCTGCATCAGGATTGTGTTTGACTTTTGGCTGGGTATGTGTGGCTGGGGGGGGGGGCGTGGCAGCATGACATCACTTTTGTTGGGGGGGTGCATGTGGTGGCCTGAGTGCTCTGCTAGTGAAAACAGGCTCCCAAGCTCTGTTTTTGGCTGTGAAGGCCTCCTGCAACCCTCTGCCAGTGAAAACAAAGGTCAGGAGGGTCATGAGCGGCTCTCCTGAGTTCCGTTTTCGCTGGCAGAGGCACTGCAGGCTGGTCCTTTGCTATTTCCAGGGCAGCCTGCTGGCCAGAACTAAGCACCCTATGGGCCAGATCCAGCCCCCGGGCCTTGAGTTTGACACCCTTATTTTAAAGTAACCAAAATTGATAATACTAGTTTAAATGGTCAAGGGCTGATTTCTGTGGAAGATTTTCTTTTTTTTCTATAGTTGATGGGTTAGATAAAAGTTTTGTTCAAATCCTTCTGGTAACTTTATGTATGGACATACAGTAGTACAATAGGCAATAAAATATTATTTACATAAACTATAAGGAAGGGAAACAGTGATTTCTAGGAGGGTCTGAAGATAAATCTTAGTGATTTTTCTTGTGTAGACTTGGCACAAAAGTTTACGGACCCTCCCTCTTTTTTTTTAAAGTGGGGGATAGTGAAGCAAAGAAAAGATCAAGCAGGGTTTTTTTTTAATAATCATTTTTCAATGGTTCAAAACAATGCTCAGATACATACACACGTACACGATCTCCAGCTGGGTCATTTGTTGTTCATGAAGGTGAATGAATAGTTAAGGTGTTCATTGACTGACTTTGTAATTTGCAATGCTGTAGTTCCTCCAGCCATTGCTGAATGACATGTGACAATTTCCCATGAAATCTAGTGTTCTGCTAAGTGTAGTAGGACTTGAAAGTCACTACCAGGACTTGGACTATCAGAGGGATCAAAGAAGTGGCGTTTGGCAGCAAGCATGCGATTTTTCAGATTTGTGTGGGCAAACTACAGGGTTACAGGATAGCCAGAGGCGCTGTCAAGCAGTAAGAGGATTCTGAAAGCAAAGTCCACAAAGTGACATATCTCTGCGCTTGCTGGCCAGTCAGAGAAAAACATTGTCGTTTCCCCTACACTCTCTCAAATACTGAAAGCTGTCTTTTATTCTTCCTTTTCAGGGTTCTGTGCTTGATACAGGAGAGTGGATGATCTTACAGGCCCTGGAGCACCACTACACACCAGAAAGACGAGGCAATCCTTTAGCTGCCTTAAAACTCACAACACTTATTTATTCCTTGCTGATGAAGAAACACAACGCTGTTTTCCTTGGCATATGAACAGATTAAACAAGCCCACAAGAATCCAGTAACTTCTAATGAGTAATTTGTTGTAGAAAAGCTAAGAAGTCATTATGAAAGAATTCCAGTACAGGTAGTCCTTGACTTACAACAGTTCATTTAGTGACCGTTCAAAATTACAACGGCACCGGAAAAAGTGAGTTATGACCATTTTTTCCACACTTACAATGGTTGCAGCATCCCCAGGGTCACATGATCAAAATTCAGACAGCTAAACAAGGCAAGAATGTGGCAGATTGGCTGAGGATAGTAAGAGGGATTCAAAAAGGAAGCTTACAAATATGCAAACACAACAATAGGAAAAGAATTCCAGACTTTAAACGAATATCAGTTTAGAGGTACAAACTCTCACTTGTTCCTCTTCTTTAATAGTTGGATAGTCGGTCTGATAGTGAGGCTGCAGGGTTGAGATTTGATTTATTGCTTTATGGAGATTGCTTTATATAACTCGTATTATAGCTTCAATTGATTCAATGTGTTTTGATTCCAACTGCACTCTACCATGTGAGCAAATGATGAATTGATTCTTGAGTGCATTTATGCATTGCAGATGGTTATGGATAATATCTTGGTATGGATTTAAGATTAAATGCTTCTTTAAAAGAATAGTTGTGAGCTCTATGGCAGAATATCTAAAAACTTGCGAAATGAAAAATACAACATCATTAGAACCATATAGTACTTGACAATAACTTCATATATTGACAATGTATGTTATTTACTCTGCTTATAACTCGTTATTTGGATATCACTGCAAATGATATGGGATTCCCACCTTAAATTTTCTCTAATGTATTAACTTTTTCCTATATTGTTTAAATGGTTCAAAATATTAATAAAATACACAATTCCCCCTCTTTACTTAAATGTTAAAGTCTTGGACATTTATAGTTTTCATTTATTCTTGTTTTAAGACATATTAGGACATGTTTCTTGTTTGGGCAAAAATTATTTTATGATTAATTCTTTATCAAACAAGAAAGGAGAGGGGGAGAAAGTAGAACAGGGAGGAGGGATGAGGAAGGAGGAGGAGGAGGAGGAGGACGAGGAGGAGGAGGAGGAAGAGGAGGAGGAGGAAAAGGAGGAGGAGGTGAAGAAGAAGAAGGAGAAGGAGAAGGAGAAGGAGGAGGAGGAGGAGGAGAAGGAGAAGGAGAAGGAGAAGGAGAAGGAGAAGNNNAAATATAGTCATGCATTTTTTTCCTGGCAACAGTATAAAAGCTGTTGTTTGCCATTCTTCAAGAATGATCCTCCCCCCCCCCCCCAATCTGTCCCTGATGTGTTCCCATGAAAGTTTTATTCCTTTCTAATAGCAGATTCCACCTACCTCTCCTAGGGCCAAGTTTCTCCAAACTTCCCAAAGGAATTGTAGCAATTGTTTTCTTTCTCCTTTCCTTTTGTCCCTGCCATTTTCAGTCTGCAGACTTCGTGCGGTAGCACTAAATTTGCTTAATGAAACAGACATTCTGAAAAGGTGAACTTGCCTGTTGAAAATAGGTGGGAACCTGCTCTTAGAAGGGGAAATGCTTTACTTTCCTTCCAGATGTTCCTAGTTACATAGTTTGGTTTTAGCTGCCAGATTTTAAACATGGGACAGCTCTGATGTCTTTATCCCAGAAATGAATAATTTGGTAGATGGGGGTTTTGTTATCAGAAAATGATTCTCTGATAACATATTTTGAGAGAAATTTTTGCAATATTGAAGGGGGAAAAACAATTGTTTCAGCATCCTTCATTTCTCAGCCACTCCATGAAAGTGCCAGTCATATTGTTTGCAATATCTTTGAAGGAAGCCTATAAAGAAAAAGAGCCAGCATAGAATTATTTCATCTTGATAATCTGGTTGGGACAACAGAGGGGTTTCTGATCATTTATTTATCCAGCTTCTCTGTTCTATAATGATTGGGTTCCTGGCAGATGTTGGAGTTTGCCTTAAAGCACAATGGTGCAAAAATTGTCAAAATATAAATTGCCTATGGTTTAATAATCCTCCCTTAACATTATTGCAATTAGTCTTTGGAATTCACAGCCTATTGAAGAAGCAAATGAAGCAGCGATTGAATAGCTTTTCATTTTGTCATTGTTATTGTTTTGCTGTAGACTGTTTCCCCGATAGTTTCCATCATAATGGGGGGAAAAATAGAAATGTAATTGCATTTTTAAATGAAAGCCAAGCTTCTGTAGGTTATGGCAGAATGTAGATACAATTATGGGGCATTGTACAAAAGGACAGAATTTCTCCCAATATCAACCACTTTCTCTAGTTAATGCCACTAAGGTCACCATTTGGAGAATTACCTCGTGAGATTTGGCACCTCATCTGCTGCATGTATTAAAACTGTCCTGGACAAAGATTGAAAACACAAGTTGTCCATTAATACCAAGCAAAGGGCGTACATGATGGACAGCCCCATTTAAAATTCTGTATGAAATAAGAGGAAATGCAGAGTCACTCTAACCTAAAAATACTATTGATAACTAACTGGCCAGGCAGGAAAAAAACAAAACAGAATGATCAAGTCTATTCTCTGGATTTGAATAACAAATTCACCTCTTGTTTGTTATGGCATGGATATAAAAATGTCAGCATCTGCTGATAGTTGCCAACTGCCTAATAAAGGTGCACCAGAAATTGAGCTATTAAGTTCTTCTTTTTTTAAAGTCCACTTACATAGGTCCAGCTGCATCCCTGCAATGAATAGATGGGTAGTCTACTTAAAATATGAAGCTTCCTTTTGCTAGATTCCTTCTGCTATCTATCATAGTACACCCCAAAAGTAACTGCCCAGAATAAGCCCAACAGTGAGATGGGTGCATATAAAATCAATCAATCAATCAATCAATCAATCAATCAATATGCATAAAAAGCTAGGTTGAATCTCCGGAGCAAATATAAGAAGGGACACAATAGAAAAGAAATTGGATCAACTGTTCATTTCCTCTTTGCTAGTTGACTGTTGCCTATTTCTGTTAAAAAGTCCTATCTTCTTGTACATCCTCATACTGGTCCAACAATTGTGTCTCTAAGAAAAAAATAACGTTCCTTTCCTTGCGTGTTTTTTTTTTTAGCTACCAGAATGCATACAGATGGTTGAATGTAAGATAGGTCAATTTATCAAGTTCAGTTTTGCTCAGGTTCTCATTTTTCCATCCCTAATTCCATTGTGATCTTTTTCTCACTGAGTTTAAAGCCTCTTTGTTTATTTAAGGACTGAATTAAATCCATTTGCATTTTCACACACTTTGTACAATTACATGCATTTTAATGTGCTTCCCCACCCCCACCCCCAAATACATGCAACTGAATAAACGTTTGCAAAAAAGAAATGTTTTTGCAAGCCATTTTTCCTCCCTGAGCAGCATTCTCCACCTAGTTGATATATTTTTGTGTTCAGTTTTTAAAATTGTAAATTGTATTGCTCCAAATTGCACTGTTTTGAGGAAAATTGACTGGTTTTTTGCTTCGGGTGCATATCTAGAAATAAAATAACACTGAAGCCCTGAATCTGTGTCAGTCATTTGCCTCCTAGTTGGTGGGATATGGGTAAGAATTTATTGGCTTGCAAGACAGGCTCTTGTATTAGAGATTATAGTTTGTACAGAATGAAATGAATGTATTTCAGATAAAACTGGGCCTTGGTTGCAGTTCTGACATTCTGGTCCATATGGGCCAAAATGAGTCAGTACTCTCTTTGCCATTAGCAGAAAATGATGCATGTGGCACAGATGTAATGCAGGCTAATACCCTAATAACCACAGCTTTTCTACCTACCATGATTGGTAGCAGAGCCAAATATCTATGGGCCATGTGGTGACAATCATAGCATACTGAAGTTTGAGACATGGAATGTAAAAGGAATAAGTGTCAAAGAGCTTGAGGCAGATGAGTCTGTGCACTTTAGCACAATGTTTGTTGAAGATGGGGAAAAGGACAGAAAAAATATAAGCTGTGCAAATGCTGGTTAAAAAAAAGTAGTGGGTAATAGGTGGTGTTAAGAAATCAAGGTTTGCTGAAGAATAGAAAACAGCTTCTATATAATAGCAGGCACTTTTATATGGAAGTGAGAATTGCACACGTAGGAGAAATATGAAAGTGGGTTGAATGCAGTGCCAATAATGTACTTAAGAAGTATGGGTGGTAAAACAAGAAATAGGGATTGCTGAATGAATGTGGACTGAATCTAAATGTGAGTGACCAGTGTGAAAGGAGTACATTGAGGTGGATTGATCATATAAAGAGAATGAATGAAAACTGAGCCATAAACCAATATATGAAGGGAAAGTTAATGGGTTGAGAAGAAGGGGAAAATTGAGAAAGTTGTGGTTGGGTGAAGTTGATGTGTGAGAGTGGCAAAGAATTTAAAGAACAAAAGGCAATATGTGAATTGGTATATAAAAGTAGTGGAAGTAAGGGTGATATGGAGAGTAAGTGGCTTAATGTTAAGTTAGAGTTAGCTACACTTTTTTTTTCTTTTTTCATATCTCACACCTGAACTTTTTTAGGTTAGAATTCTTATTCCCTTTTAAGAGTTTTGCATGCTGTTGCTTATGCACAACATGTAACATGATGAGGTGTATATCTATAAATGTTAAAATGCAGGTGCCTGCTTTTATTTTCTGTGGAAGGGGAAGAGAGATTGAAAGTCCAAACCGTTAGGAGTGGAAGGAGTTGCTATACAAGATCACAATGTAGAAAGCCTTTTGGGTTAGGACTCTAAATAGTATTTGGTAACAAGCATTTAAAAAAAAAAAAAAAAACTAAAGCCACAACATGGTGAGCAGCCTCAAATCTAGCAGAAGTAGCAACATAGAAGCTCCATCATCAGCCAGAAGTTATATATTTGGACTGTTACAGGCCATACAATATTCAGCATGGTTAAATGTTGCTAATAGTTCTATCTCTGGGTGGAAAGTGTGGCCACTTCACTCCCAAGCTGGCTGTTTCCTAAGAGACAGTGGCTCAAGACCATATGCCATTTGAGGAAATGGTGTCTGCATGTTCCCTGTTCAGTTCAAAAGTATCTTAATACAAGTAAGGGCTGGATCGCAGCCACCATTTTAAGATGGTGTAAGGAGACAGGCCTCTCAGAGCAGAGCTCTGAGCTAATTTTGGCAAGCTATATATACTTCATAATGCTTTTTAAGAACATTATCTCATTTGCCTTAATACAGAAATGCAGGAAGTAGATATAATTACATTTATTATCCAAAGATAGGTGATTTCATAACTGCTTCGCAACATTCCTAAATTCTAATACTTCAGAATAGAATGTTTGAAATGATGTTTGCAGTCTCTTAGAAATTAGGAAAGAGCTGTATAAAACAAAGCCCTTTGTTTAACCTAGTGTGCTTCCAGCTCTTCACTCTCTGTGCTCTTTTGCTCTGCCTTTTAATCAAGTCTTGGTAGTTATTCCTCAATTTGTACTTTCTCTCATTGTGACTGAACTATCCTTTCTATCTTTTTTTCCCCTAGATTTTTTTTAAAATCCTGCCTTTATTATTTTTATAAATAACTCAAGGCAGTCAACATACATAAATACTCCTTCCTACTCCTATTTTCTCTACAACAATCCTGTGAGGTGAGTTGGGCTGAGAGAGAGTGACTGCCCCAAAGTCATCCAGCTGGCTTTCATACCTAAGGCAAGAGTTAGATCTCTGTTATGTTATTCTGTTATGCTAGTTTTGCCATCTGGTTCCACAAACATTGTTTCCTAGAGAAATATGAGTATTATTAGCCCTCTCTGACACATCCTGTTTAAACAAATACAGAAATGTAGTTTACATAAACTGCTCAGTTGGTGCTCTGTGTCTTTAGTGAGTCCAACAGTATGGCTGGTTTAGATTAATATTTGGGGCAAACCTAGGCAATTAGGTTAATTTAATAAACTGTAGTTAAGAAATTCATGAGTTAGTATGTTGCATGAACACAGCCAGTAGATATACATCAAGTATGAGGTAGCAAAGATTGTTTGGCATAAAAATCTCTGGAAAATTACATCTAGCTAGTCATTAGTACATTGGCTAAGTTACTGGGCAGCTGTAGTTTTGCATGCTATATGGCACCTGAGCCCTGTTTTAAACCATAGTTAAAAGTTATGCTGTCATAGACATCTTACTATGGGGCAATATTTTTTACTGAGATTGAATCAGAGGAAAGAATAGGCTTTAGAGAGAAACTCAATGAGCTCTACATTTTACAATATTTAGAGAAGTATTCTCAGAAGTCCAGCTACAGCTTGCTAGATTCTCTCTGCTGAGTTTTCTACCCTAGCCATATAATTTTGAACAAGTTTATTTAGAAATAAGGATTATTATGGGCTTAAGCACCTAAACTCTGTTCAGAAATGCAGCCTTGAAAATGCGATGGAGTAAATACGTAAATGCGAATGCTAAGCATTTATTTAGCTATATTTCTTTGGCAGCTTTTTGGTAGGAACAAAGTATTCAATGGACAACAAAACTGGGGGGGAAATTAAAACAAGAAGCTAAGTTTAAAAGGTATCCTTTAAGGGCCTTTCTGAAAGAATATAGAATTGAAGCCAATCACAGCTCCTAAAGAAATGGAAGTTGAAACCTGACATAAGAAAAAACTCTTTCATGAATGTACTTATCAAGTGGGTTCTGATAATGGCAATATCTTCCAAAAGGCCTCTCTTGCAGATCTTAATAACCTGACAAGTTCCAAATAAGAAAGGCAAGTTCTAAGATAGCCAGATTCAAGGTTTTTTAAAGTTTTTGAAAAGGTTTTTTTTTTTTTAAGTTTTGAAAAGTTAAAAGGAAATGCTATGAAGTGAGCCCAGAAAACAACTGGCATTCAATGAGTACTTCTGGCCAAAAGGAATATTTATGCAGGTATCTTGGCAACTAAGCCCAGCTTTGTAACTGCTCTGTTCTACACAAAGCAAGATTGGAATGGGGATGGGCACCGAGGGCAGAGGAAACTTCAGCCCTTCCTCTTTCCTTGAGATCAACAAAAAATCAAACTTTATTTAAAGAGAAGAAAAGATGAAATACAAAAGCCTCGAAAATTATAAAGGAAGATATGGTGTTCCAGGCATAGCACAAAATGGTGAGGGCCTACTACAAACGAATGATTTCTCAATGGGAGGCAATGCAATTTAATATACAGACTACCAGAACATATTAATAAGTTTAAGATTTCCTTCCCAGTTTCAAGGATGAAATGCAAATCTCAGGTATGTTTAAAATGTTTAAAATGTGTACAAAGTAGTAAGAACATTAGACTTTACCAGTGAGTAGTAAAACAAAGGTGAAACCTAATGTCTCATTCTTAATTAAACCTTTGTAACAGTATGTGGAGAAAACCTTGGGAGATGGGGCATAGAGATGCTGCTAGGGAACAGTCAGATGAGAAAGGGCGTAACTCACAGCTCGTGTTGAGCAGAGCAAGAGACTCTGTATTAATTACACAAACCCTCTCTAGCATCTCAAACTATAAAGGAGATGGTGGGAGATTTGTACTTTCAGACTTGCAAGATTCTGTAAATGTAGTTTTACAATAAAGTAGAATTAACTTATCTAGTCACGTTTCCTAACTGGTCTATCTGGTAAGGCTGACAACTTCAGCATTCAGAGATAGGCCTTCCGGAAACAGATATTTCCTCTGTCTTCATTGTTCCTAGAGCTCCCACTTCCTGGAGTTTCCAGTGAATTTATTCTGAGACTGCTGAGAAGATAGTTGAAATACAATTCTTTTCTTATCATTGATCTATAAATTCAGTCTACATGTCAAAGGACTCCAAATTTTGCTGTCTCTAGCTTGGGTAATTTGCCTATAAGACTCGTGGTGGTATAATGGTTAGAATGCAGTATTGCAAGTTCACTCTGCCCACAGTCAGAAGTTCAATCTTGGCCAACTCAAGGTTGACTCAGCCTTCCATCCTTCTGAGGTTGGTAAAATGAGGACTCAAATTGTTGGGGACAATAGGCTGATTCTGTAAACCGCTCAGAGAGTGCTGTAAAGCATGGTGGAGCAGTATATATGGTAATGCATCCCATTGAAAAGAAAGTTACTGTATCAGTAGGTATGTTATCAACTTCATCAAAAAGGAACAAGGAAAATTGTTCCAATTTTGCCTGAAAGTGACAATGAACTTCACTGGCCTGGATAATCTGATAAAGTACCAAACAGTAGCAATTCCAGGAAGCAGTAAATTGTGGAGACATGATGACACCAGCAAAGAGCAATGAGGTCGAAGGAGGCAGACACTGTTTTCCATTTATATGAGAGAGTTCCTTTGGAGCATGTGCCATGGAGCGACTCAACAAAAAGAAACCTCAGCAGTCTTTTTGCCAAAAAGGCAAGAAAAAGCTGTGCAAAGCCTTAAAATGCAACTCCCCCCTTCTCTCTCTCCCTTCTCTTTTCACTCCTTCAGATATTTTGATAATATATGAGCCACAGGGAAGCTAAAAATACGATTGGGCTTGCTTCTCTTCAGAAAGAAGATTTGAAGAATTTGACTGTTGTGAACAACTTGAGTGGAATGACTTGTCAGGCCGGCCTTGAGCAAATTTGCAACCAGAATTTAGCTAATCAGGGGGTTTAATGCTTTTTCAACTGTTACCATAAGACATGCAATTTCACTGGGCTGAGATACTAAGTAGAGCATCTACTTTGTTTACTATATGCAGAACGTTCTAGGTTCAATCGCTAGCATCTCAAGGTAGAGCTGGCCAAATTCCATCTTGAATATCAGAGAGCCTTTTTTGTTTGTTTATTTTGTCAAGCATACATTGGATAATACATATAAGTATAAACATAATTATGAATATATAAAATAAATACAAATAAGACAAAAAAAATTAGGACGGTACGGTAGGCACATTGGTGATCTTATGCACGCCCCTTACACACCTCTTAAGAAAGGGGTTAGGGCAATAGTAGAGAGTCTACAGTTAAAGGTTTGGGTGTTTGGGGAAGAAACCACAGAGTCAGGTAGTATATTCCAGACATTAACTACTCTATTGCTGAAGTCGTATTTCCTGCAATCAAGTTTGGTGCAGTTTACCTTGTGTTTATATCTATTGTGTGCTCTTGTATTGTTGCAGTTGAAGCTGAAGTAGTCATTGACTGGTAGGACATTGCAATGGATAATTTTATGTACTACATTTAGGTCAGATCAAAGGCGGCGTAGTTCTACGTTGTCTAAGTCCAATATTTCAAGTCTGGTGGCATAAGGTAGTTTATTGAGAGTAGAGGAGTGGAGGACTCTTCTTGTGAAATATGTCTGGACTTTCTCAACTGTATTTATATCCGATATGCAGAGCGGGTTCCAAACAGAGGAGCTGTATTCGAGAATTGATCTAGCAAACATTTTGTATGCTGTAGTTAGTAGTTCAATATTACCGGAGAAAAAGCTACACAGGATTAAGTTAACACCTCTTAATGCTTTTTTAGCTATGTTGTTACAGTGAGCTCTAGCACTTAGATCATTGGTGATGAATACTCCAAGATCTTTGACATAGTGGGGATCATTTTATCTTTACATTCTGAAGAAAATAAAGGAAGGAGCTACCAGAGTTGTGTTGTAGGAAGATCTGGTTTCCTCTGGATCTAATTTGAGCCCTCAGTTAATCCTCTCTTCCAGGATAGCTTTGAAGATAAGCCTCCTGCGGACTTTGCCTGCTCATATGATACAAAGACTTTTCTCTTGACCCAGATAAAAGTGTAGTGAGAACGCAATCCTTTTGAGGGACCCAAAGCTTTCAGTATGATGGCATGGTAGACTCATGATTCAGCTCAATGATGATTAAGGGACTGGAGACTAAACCATGTGATGAACAATGGAGAGAACTAGGTAAGTCTAGTCTAGCAAAGACTAGGGGGGACATGATAGCAGTGTCCCAATATTTGAGGGGCTGCCACAAAGAAGAGGGGGGGGGGTCAACTTTTTCTCCAAAGCACCTGAAAGCAGGACAAGAAGCAACAGATGGAAACCAATCAAGGAGAGAAGCAACTTAGAACCAAGGAGGAATTTCCTGACAGCAAGAACAATTAAGCAGTGGAATGGAAGTTGCTTCCAGAAATAGTCAGCGCTCCATCACGGGAGGCTTTTAAGAAGAGACTGGACAATCACTTGTCTGAAAATGGTACAGGGTTTGCTGCTTGAGCAGGGGGCTGGACTAGAAGACCTCCAAGATCCCATCCAGCCCCAAGGATTTTACAATTCAATAGATAGGTAGGTAGATGGTAGATAGGTAAGGGGAGAGAGAGAGAGAAGACAGAGGGATGGGTGGATGGAACAGCTTTCCTCCAGAAGTTGTAGGTGCTCCATCACTGGTGGCTTTTAAGAAGAGACTTGACAGTCATTTGTCCAGAATAGTATATGGTCTCTTGCTCGAGCAGGGGGTTGGACTAGAAGACCTCCAAAGTCCCTTCCAACTCTGTTATTCTCTGTGTTAAAGACCACACGTTCCCGTTAAAGGGAGTAATGCAGAAGCATTTGAGGTGACTCTGCCCCTTGTCCTGCTCCACCTCCAGGATGCCTCCAGCTATAAGCCCTGTTCACAGGCTCCGGTCCCATCATGGACTGGAAAACCTCCCTTCCACCATCCCAAGCAGGGGAAGACCGGTACCCTCAGCAGCTGCCCTGAGGGCACTTTACCTTCAGCTCCAGCATAATTGCCTCCGACAGACACCAGAAAGGGAGGAAGAAGGCGTTGAAATAGAGCAGCATCTGAAGGGGCAGGTTGGAGAGCAACTTATGGCCTTTGGGGGACAGAAAAAAGCATAGTGAGCCATGATGGAGCAGTGGTTGGAATGCAGTACTGCAGGCTACTTCTGCTGACTGCCAGCTGCCTGCAATTTGGCAGTTCAAATCTCACCGACTCAAGGTTGACTCAGCCTTCCGTCCTTCCGAGGTGGGTAAAATGAGGACCCAGATTGTTGGGGGCAACAGGCTG
>JAOYMU010000192.1:12112913-12126156 GCA_025802295.1 Psammodynastes pulverulentus | reverse complement strand
TTTTGTCAAGCATACATTGGATAATACATATAAGTATAAACATAATTATGAATATATAAAATGAATGCAAATAAGAGAGAACATTAGGACAGGGGACAGTAGCACGTTGGTGCACTTATGCACACACCTTCTATAAGAGGGTCACTAAAAAGACCACCTGAGGGATGTGACTTGGTATAAGATGCTCTCTTTTATTTCTATAGGTGACCTAAGGAAATGCTGATAAACTCCAAGCATTCTCCAAAGTGTTAGGATGGAAAGCAGAGTGCTGTCCCAGAATAGGAAAAAGGACAATAAGCCACTCATTAGGTGGCTATATTAATTAAGCTATCCAGCAGCTTAAAAGAAAACTTCACTCCATCCTTCAGGGATAAAGATAAGAGCTTTGCAATCTTTCTGTGTATATGAGTGATTATATGCCTCCAGTTTTAGCCCAGGACAAAGACAAACCAAATAATGTTTTCATAGTTATTAAAAGTTTCTGAAACTCAACTTATGAAAGCCCTTGTATTTATTCTCTTCCAGTAACTCTTGTGAAAGTTCACTTCATAATTGGACACACAGATCAGGTGTTAAATAAGTGATATGCTCCTGGTTTCTATACATTTTAAATATCCTGTTATTCTCCCATGAACATTAATATATTTATTGCACTTTTTTTTTACTCCACAGTTCTCATTAGCATGATATTTCTACAGCAGAGAGCATTCTTTATATTAGTTCTCTGCAATGTACAAAATGAATAATTATCACCCCAAATAGATAGCGAACAGAGATGCAGAAAACATAAATAATTTTTCATGGGATATAATGGCTAAAAGGCTAACAAATTGGCTTTAAATATATTTAACCAGAAACAATTACCAATTGATTTTAATAAAACCCACCTTCTACTAATAAAAGTCTACCTTCTACTTCTGCGGGAGGGAAGTTAGGATTGTGGCCATCCATTATAGGATAACTGTACTATCAATCCTTTTGCTAACCTGCCTAACACATATAAGACGTTGTGTTAATGTTTATTAGTGATACCTCCACTCTGCCTAGAGTCCATCAGGTCGGAGTCAGTAAATAAATCTTATCAATGAATCAAATACTCTCCTTTTTTTAAAAAAATGGCATTAAGTTTAGAAGCTTTGTCTTTTTTGAGATAGCTATTCCTCACCGAATAATGAACTCAATGACCGAAACTAACATCATACTAAATGAGGTTCTAATAAGGTTCTTCAGTCTAATGACCGAAAGTAACATCATACTAAATTATTAACCCAAATGTCTAAAATAACTGAACATTGTATTGCCAGCTACTTTTAAGTTATTTCTAGCCAAAAGCTGTTTTGGCTACTGGACAGCTTCTTATATTGGAAACTTATATGCAACCCCCAATTTTATTTGCACTTCTTCACTAAAAAACAAAAAACAAAATCTGTTCATATATGCCTCACTTTCTTTCATAATAGCTTCAACACAATACTTTGGGGTGAAATTGAATGAAATCTGCATTTGTCTACTCATACCTGGGACTAAATTCTATTAAAGTAATCGAAGCTTATTTATGAATACTGTAGAATGTATCAAATGCACTATAGTACTGCAGTTGTGTATTCACTTACTTCTGACTGAGCTCCTTTGAACTCAGCGAACTGACTTCTGAGTACACAGGGTGGAATTATGCCACTCAATCCCAGAGATTCTGGGTAATTTACAAAATTTCAATCTGATAGTGCAATGATAAAATCCCCAAGAGAGGTAAGTGATAAAAGGCCTGAATGAAAAGGTATTCTGTGACCTCATTTTCGATATATGAGATGAAGGGCTTGCCTCAACTCCAGCAGCTGCTTGTCTCATAATACATAATGTCCTTATGTGACCTGCAAAAGGTGCCTTGGTGGTAACCTAAGAGTACAGGATGGTCTGAATCCTGCCTGGGCAGCCATGGGCATAAGTAGGATCTAAAGCATGTAAAGCTTTGCAAACCACAGTAAATCAAATTGAGTTTAAAAGCAGTTTCTTGGATTTGATTATTGCAACTATTATGTATGGGAGTAATGAAGCACTTCTATACTATGAAAAAGATGCCATTTCCAGGCATCTTTTCAAGGGTTGCCCCAGAACGAGCATATTGTTCTTATCCAAAAGTAGGTTACCAATGCATGCATAACTAACATCAAATTTAAGAAAGTAAATAAATCCCTTTCTTAAAAATATAATAAACTAACTTCAGTGTTTGGAAATAGGTATCTATTCATTAAAAGTTCACCACTTATACCCTGTAATGATATTTAGTAAATCTTAATTCATATACTTACTATAATTACTTCCTGCTAATTAATTGTATTAAATCCTTCTGGATTTCTATCTTAAGTAAATATTGAGTAGCCTACACTAATTAGTTTAATCAACATGGAGTATATTTCTTATGACTAGAAATCAGTCTGATTAATTAAATCTAATATAAAATACCATAACATTCAATACAACAATTGTTTAAATTCTAAAGTTGGGGAATAAGTAGAAAGAAAGAAAAATCTTTTATTTAGATTGAATTCTGCCTGTCTTCTTTAGTTTAATTTTAACTGAAATCATATGTCCATATTAGGGTGTTTTGTTTTTGTTTTTGCTTTGTATTCAGTTCTTTCTCCTATATCCTCAAATATGTGAATAGTTCTCCACTCTGTTACGTGAACAGGATAATTTTGTAGAGAAGTTTATGTCAAAGCTCAAGACAAGTAGTTTAGCTAGTATTGTGACATATATAAATTGAGTAAAGTATGTCACTAAAAGCTCCATGTTTATTACTGGAACATTTCAGATAAGAAAGGGATTTTATACATAAAATGTCCATCATACAAAGAAATATAATTTCTGCATTGTCAGGGAGAAGATTAGGGACAATTCTTTCCCCCAATGTGTTATGTGTGCACATTTTAAGTTCTTTTTTTAAGTGCATTTGCTTCCATTTTTCACCTGTTACACAACTCAGCTGTTCCAATTGGACAGAGTCCAACTGAGATCTTATTAGATTGATTCCAGTTGAATTGAGTTTATAAATTTCATCAATCAATTAATAAAGATGCATTAAGCAATCATCCATGGAAGGGCTTGCAGGGAGTAGCTCAGTTGCCTGAAACTACAAGTACAGATGGGAAACCTCCAACCTGAAATCTCAGGAAAGCTGTTGCCAATCAGAGCTGATAAGGTTTGCTAGAAAGACCAATTGTTTGCCATCATGTAAGGCATGGACTTTATGTGAGACTGATTCAGTCACAAGCATTTGCAACTCAGACAGTCCAAACATTACTCTGTTGTATTATTTTTCTCATTCTGCCCACACATTTCAAGCAGCCATTTTAGGAAGAATTTTTTTCCTCAATTTTAAACATCTAAAGCAGGGCTGTCAAACTCTCGGCTCACGGGCTGGATGCATCATGTGCTGGCCACGCCCATGCCTGGTTTAGTGAAGGGGGGGGGGGAAATCCAGTTATGTCATATGACGCCGCCAGTTATGTCATATGACGCCGCCGTGAGTTTGACACCCCTGATCTAAAGCTATAGCTATGAGTTACGCAAATGAGGGGAAAAAAATTAACATCTTTTCAATATTTTTTTAAAAACACAATTTATCAAAGCTCTACATCTTCTTTGCCAAAGGAAATAGAAAGAATTGCTTTTTAAAAAAATAAAAATAAAAAATAAAATATGGATGTGGAAGAAAGCAAACTCATCCATCCACCTTTTAAAAACCCATTTCACCCTGTTGTTATGAGGTGTGGGCACTGTACTTCCCTTCACCTCTTGGAATATTTCTGCAAAAACTTTTATTTTATTTATTTATTAACATATCAAATTTAGAGACTACCCTTCTCATTCACAGAGCAACTCTGGGCAGTGTGTAAACCCAATTGCTACTGTATCTGCTTGTCTTTTTCATCCTAAAGTTTGGTTTCTATAGTTACAGCTCTGCCTGACCAAAGTGGCAGCAAAAGATAAAGAGTTTTCTGTGTCTCTTTGCTGACCTCAAGTGGTTGCCTGGATTTCTACATCTCAAAAATGCTAGCCTTTCCTAAATAACCTAAAGGAAAAATAATGATACAAATAAAGTTTTTAATGATGTTTTCAAGCAGTCCCCATTAGAAATAGTCAAGAACAGTTGAAATCCAATGTTTCGTTTTTAAATAGCAGTAGTAAAATTCCAGAAGATTAAGATTGAGCAATTTTGATCATATGGCCACTAAGGTGTTGCAATGGGCAGAACACTCAGGACTGGCTGTATGTCCATTTTTCCAGCAACTTTGAATGTTCACTGAATGAATGGGCGTAAGCCAAGGACCACCTATATGTTTTCTTGGGAGAACAGAACATCATATGGATTCTTGGTTTGAATTTAAACCCAATTAATATCATGTTCTCAAATGTTTTCTGAATGATTTCTCTTTCCATCTGAAGAATAATGTGCCATCAGGACTGTAGTATCTATCAGTGTGGCAGGATACAATCTGGTTCAGTCACTGGGACCATTGGGACCAAATCTCTGGTCCTGGTGACCAAGCCAGGTTGGATTCTGCAACATTATCCTGGGACACGTACATTTGTTTTCATTCTATCTGTGTGGTCTAGAGTCCTTCACCCCTTAAACCAGGTATGGGCAAAACAATGGCCCTTTTATGACTTGTGGACTTCAATTCCCAGAATTCCTGGGAGAATTCTGGGAGTTAAAGTCCACAGGTCATAAAGGGGCCATGGTTCCCCACCTCTGCCTTAAACCGATGCTTTTAAATTTGAAACGAATAGCAAGACAAGGGAGTAAATCTTCTCTCAACTTGCCTACCCTGTCTGTTCTTCCAGCGCTCTGCTGCTGGGGTTGTTTCTGTCACACGATACAGCTGTTTCTCTCACATGATTGCATGGTTATTTTTTCCCCCCAGTTTTTCCCTCATGTACACCCCCTTCCTTTCTCTTCTGACACATTTTTTTTCTTTACAAATAGCAGATTGCATTGCCACAGTCTTTTTGATCTGGGGACAGAACAAAAATCAATAGCAATGATGTTGTTTTCTTCTCAGGCTGTTTTGCAATGAGGCGCATGATTCACAACACCTCTCTACACTATCTCACAAAGTGGTTCCTTGATGGTATTTTTCCCTGAGTACAGTTCTTTTTAATACTCTCCGGATCATTTCTTTGCTTCTCTGGGGGTCCAGTTCATTCTTCCTTTTATGCTTCAATGGAGGCTCCACCCATTAGTTCTCAGCTTCCCTTCCTTTTTCCCCCTTCCTTAAAGAAAGAAAGTGTCAACGGTTCAGACACATGCCATCTGTCCCCCGCATCTATCTTTATCCCGCAAAGCCTTGATATGAATTCAGAATTGACAGCCCCAATCCACTGAGAAAACTTTATGAGTTTTAGTTTTATGAGAGTTATTGTTTCTTTAAAAAATATTTTTCTTAATCAGACTATTTGTATTGGGATTCCACATTCATAGAAAACTAGTGGCCATCAACCTCTGTTCTGCTGTTTTCTCTGTAGTCAGGATACAGTATGTCCTTTCTTCTTATAGGCTATCCAAATGCCTTCCTACCGTATTTCTCCAAAAAGAAGGCCGGATCTTATTTTTATTTGATCCCCCCCAAAATGGCTACCGCTTCTTTTTGGAGGGTTCTAATTATTGACTCACCTCACAGCGGTAGCGCTGACAGCCCCATCCAGCAGGAGCCCAGAGCTGGCCTACTTCTTCTGCGGCTACTTGCCGCCACTCACACGCATTGCCTCGGCCTCCATTTTGCCTTCAGATGCCTTCTGGAAAGTCCTCTGCAGCCAATAACAGAGCTTCAGATTGATCTGTTATTGGGTGCAAATGCCTTCTGGCAGGCATTTAAAGGAGAAACAGAGGCTGGGGGTGATGTGTGCAAGTGGCGGCAAGCAGCTGCTGAAGAAGGGGCTGCAGAAGAAGGTGAGGTAGGTGTCGGGGTTGTGAGTCCTCTTAAGTAGGGAAGCTCCATCCCCCCATCCCCACCCTAGCTTATTTTTTACCTGTGTGCCTCATCCCACCCCCTATACCTCAGGATGGGCAGGTTCTTAATTAGGGCTAATTTTGTGGATGGAGCTTAATTTGGTCACATGCACTCAAAAACGTGATAGGGCTTTTTTTCAAGATGGGTCATTTTTTTGGAGAAACATGGTGACACTCCAGAAATGACATATAAAATAGCAGAAAATATTTAAAATGATGCCAAGATCATTTCTCTAATCAAGTTTCTGTTTTTGAAGCATTAAACAAACTGTATCCTTCACTTCCAAAACTGCTGATTTACCTGTGTGGGTGCATACAAAGCTATAGTTCCAGTGGCAACCATGTTGTCTGCCCATGAAGACGCAGATAACTTGAGACAGCAATTGAAGCAACTGTGGAACCTTGTAATAGATGCACTTTTACATACACCACTGCTTTTGTTAATTTTTAAACCTCATCTGGTACGTGATCACTGTCCTGTGCAGGGCTTTTTTTTCTGCCGGAGCGTGGCGGAACGGCGTTCCGGGACCTTTTTGGAGTCCGTGTCACGTGGTCCGTCTCCACCAATCGCGCGCTATCATTTCCGGGATATTTAGCACGACGACGGGGGGTGCGTTCCGGCACCTTTCTTTGGCGAAAAAAAGCCCTGGAATTAATGTATAATTGTATAATTGTATAATTATATAATTGTATACTGTTTAATTAATATATAATGCCTGGTGTATTGCCCCTATCCACATGCTTCTTAACTTTCTCGAAGAACTAATATTTCCAAAAAAGATGAGGATTTCTTAGCATGTCTTATTGTTCTGCAGGCTTAATAATCCTGAATTTTCTAATGATCTATACTTGATCTTAGCCAAAACGCCAAGAAGCAACTTTAATTCTAGATTTTAGTTTAATTTTAGTTTTATCTAATAAAGAGGATGCTTTTTAATTTTGTTGTACAAAGTTCAATGACAATAAAGTGAACTAACTATATATCAGGACATGTTAAGAGCATTTTATAGCATTTTTTATCAAAGACTTTTGAAAAAAATTTACAGAAACGAAATACATAAAAAAGACAGTTGACCATTTTCACAGCAGAAGGAAATTAGAAGGAGAGTAGTGGGCTTGATGGGATTTAACTTGGTAGTAGAAACCCCAAACTAAACAACAATATGGCAAGAATTGTGGATTGTGGCAATTTTTTTAGAATAGTGAAAAACTGGTCTGTAAAGTGTTCCCAAAGAGACCAGTTAAAAAGGAACAGCAATGTCACTGACAGGTAATGTACTCCTAATCCATGAGTCCTCAGTTCTGAAGTGCTGCGATCTCCTTAAAGAATATATATATGTTGGTGTGTTCCCCCAAATAAAATTAATTATTTTATTGGAAATATAAATAGACAAGAAATATACTATATTACTTTTAAAAAATTATATTTTAATCTGTATATGATAGATCCTTGCATTTTATGAACTAGAAAAATTATAGAAACTTGCAACTTTACAAAATAAAACTTTTTCATTGGAAATAAATAAAACATCATGTTTAAAACCATATTTTAATGGGATCTGCAAATTCATAAAATCTGGCTTTGGGGGGAGTATTTGGGGCATTTATTCCACATTTGCTGAAAATGTAATTATATCAAGATTGTTCAGCCATTTTAAAACTCTTTGTGTCAAATTCTACAGCCAGCAATTTGCCATGGAAGAGAGGGAGAAGCACTCACTGCTCCATGACCCCCTCCCCTCTCTCTGGAATGCAGATTACCCTGCCCTTGGCGCGCAAAGAAATTATTGGATGACACTGATGATGACAGCTTACTATGATAATAAGTCATTGGACGATTGATAAAGAGAGGAGGGAGTAACAAGGTCAAGGGGAGGGCTAACTGGGAAAGCGTTAGATGGATTTGCGCAGAAGCACAGCCGGACAGGCATTCTTTCTTTCTAATAAATTCTCTCTTTATCTTGAAACAAAGTGAGAGATGAGAGTTTTTGTGAAAGAAGCTGTTTTCGGAAAACTTCACACGCGCGCTACCACTTCCGGGTTTTTTTAGCGCGATGGGAGGGCGCGTTCCGGCACCTTTCGGCGCCGAAAAAAAGCCCTGATGCCAACCCAATGTAAAAGTTTACAATCATAACAAAAAACAAAACAATGAAGTGCTACAATAATAGTACGAAACAATGTAATACAACTTGTTCACTTAGTGACCTTTTGAAGTTACAGCGGCACTGAAAAAAGTGATTACGACTATTTGTCACAGTTACAACCTTTGCAGCATCCCCATGATCATGTATCAAAATTTAGATGATTGACAACTGGTTTATATTTATGACGGTTGCTGTGTCCTAGGGTCATGTGATCACCTTTTGCAAACTTCTGACTAGCAAAGACTATGGGGAAGCCAGATTCACTTAAAAACCATGTTATTAAATTAACAACTTCAGTGATTCACTTAACAAATGCGGCAAGAAAAGTTGTAAATGGGACAAAGCTCACTTAACAAATTTCTCACTTAACAACATAAATTTTGGGCTTAATTGTGCACATATGTTGACAGGTAGTCTTGAACTTATAGTGACTACAATTGAGGCTAGAAACTAGGAAACCATAAGTTGTAGTCCCATCTTGGGCACTAAGTGAAGATCCAAATTTTGACAAGAAGACTGCCAGGCCCTGTTCAAGGAGTCTCTGAGAATCAGACACAATTGAACAACAGTTTAAAAAAAAAAGCATACAGAGTGAGCACAATGACTTTGTTTTCAAAATTCAAGATGTGACTGCACAATCACAAAACAGTCCATGTGGGTTGATATTGGCAGAACTGTAACCGTGTAACTGGAAATGAAATGATAGCCATAGGAATAAAGGCAAATATTTACTTTATGTGAAAAAAAATCAGCATTTGAGCCAATGTAGCTTATAGTTTATGCTTATCTGATATCTGAATTTTTTTTCCTATTTAGAGTATGGCTTAAATCACAATCCCTCCCCTCAAAACAAAGATATTTCAACTTGACGATAGGATTTATTTTAAAAAATAATTTAATCCAAGCATTAAAAACTGTAGAAAAGATTTCAATATATAGTTAACACAAATATAAATAAAACTTCAGTTATTTTTAAAAAATTTAGAATTTAAGTAAACATTTGTAATGAACTGGGAAATACCACTTAAAAACTTCCTAGTTCTCATACTACTTTACCAAATCATCCTTAAAACTAGAGCAGTGAGCAAAGCCTCTGGGTTCACATGAATGTGGATGGATCTCATGATAACTTTTAGTTAGCGTTCAGATATAGCATACTGTGCAAGCAGATGTTTCCACTTTGAATCCCTAGCTAACAACTCCAGTCAAAGGAACTGGATGCTAGAAAAACAGTGTGTTGGGGACCTTGGGAAGCTCCTTTTGTCAAACAGTTTGATTTGGTGTGAGACAGTTTTGTATCCTTTACTTCTGGGATAGGATAGTTGTGTCTTGTTACTTCCTCTTTTGCAAGTCTGTAATATGTCCCTGCTTTACAGCCTACAATAATATGAAAAATAATGAGAAAAAATATCATTAGATAATTTAGAACCACTAGCAAAAAAAAAAAAAAATCCAGACAATTACAAACGATAACCAAGAGATACCAAAACTGTATTCCTTTTACTGATGTTTCATGACTGTTTGGATATTTGCAGCCCACATCTAGTGATTTATTGTTTGATTATGCACCATCAAGTTGGCCACAAATTTCCTCTATTATGACCTGTCTAATTTGTTTCTAAAAGATTGAGGGCAATAGAAGAACGGGACAACAGAGAATGAGGTGGCTGGATGGAGTCACTGAAGCAGTAGGCATGAGATTAAATGGACTCCAGAAGATGGTAGAGGACAGGAAGGCCTGGAGGAATGTTGTCCATGGGGTCGTGATGGGTCGGACACAACTTCGCAACTAACAACAACAACTTGAAGCCACTTAGGGTCACAATGATCGATATGACCCCAAAGCATCTGTAACCTATAAAAATAAATGTTGCTGCTTGAAAATATTTGAACAAACTCTGGTCCAGAAGATGTACTAGCTATCCAGATTCCTTGCAATATGAACAAGGCCAGTGCCCTTTGCCAGTGAGTCTGGATTCACCGTGAACCTTGAACTGATCGCTGATAGTGAAAAGGAAGAGCTAATGCCAATTTAAAAGAAAGATGAGCTTCCCAGCACAGTTACTGCTCAGTCATTCACGCCTGCAGTTATACTTGCAGATAGGTAAAACACTCAGTATGGGAAGGATGAGGAAGTAGGAGTTTCTTCTATAGAAAAAGAAAAGAGGGAACACAGTGTTCAGGAACAGCAGCTGTTCTGCAAGAACACTGTAGAAAGTGGAAGCGTGCCCAAGAATCAAAGAACAGAAAATGCATTATCTTCATTTCGGTGATGCCACCCAAAGCCTATCTCAGAAGCTACCTTATACAGGGACAAATGATTGGTTCATCTCATCCAGTGTTGCATAAGCTGTTGGCTATGTGTTGGCCTATTTCATCCCCAACTAGCCCAGATCTCTCTTGAGATAAACATGCCCAGGAGCTTCTACAGGCAAAAAATCCCTGCCTTTTAATTTTATTATTATTATTATTTTATTCTTGTTTTAACTGTATTTAATACGATTATTTATATATAGCTTTTCTGAGAAAGCAGGGCAGTTTCTAAATGCGATATATAAATAAATATCAATCAGTAAAGCAATTTTGTAGATTTAAAATCAAAAGGCCCTTCCAAACATGTGGGAGCTCTCCTGTAGCACCTGTATGCAACTCTTTACAGAAGCTGCATTTTTTCCAAAATTGTGCACCTGCCCTCCACTTTGCAGCATGACTCCTAGAAGAGAATTTTTTTTAGTTTATGGTGTTGCAGAGAGGTGCTATCCTTCAAACTCCTAAGCAGTTTTTTCCCTTTGAATTGTGAAATATTACACATTCCTAGTGTTGTGTGACTGTGTCGGTTAGCTGCACTTCCTCCTCTTAAGCAGAGGGTACCGTTCTCATTCCTGAGGCTGGTAAGTATATCCAACCTTGCTCACATCTAAATAAATAAAGAGGGGAAGTGTGGTTGTGAGACTTTTTCTAGAATAGAACAACACTGTCACATGTCAGAACAGCAAATAATTGTTCTAGCAAGCGAAAGGGATGATAACAAGATTTCACACTTGATGAATAATTTTTTTTAACGTAGTAAGTAAACATTCTTATACTCCATTTGCAGGATGCCATTTGAATAAGGAAGATGCCAGTAGGCTAGTTAGAGGAAGAATTTCCAAAATTGGATCTTCTTCCATGAAAAATCAACTTTGGTCCTTCCACGGTGATTGATTATGTGCCATCAAATGGTTTTCAATTCCTAGCAATCCCATGGATTTTCTCCATGATGATCTATGCGTCCCTAATAGGGTCTTTCAGGTCTTCCTGCATCCACTGTTGCCATAAATGAGTCCATCCACCTTTGCTGCTGGTCATCTTCTTCTCTTTGCTGGGGTCTGCAACCTTAAACAGTCAAAGAGCCATTTGGACCTGTTTCCACAGAAAAGAAAACACCGGGAGCCACAAAACCTGGGTGGGCATGGCCAACTCAACGTCACTCCCACCCAGTCACATGACCCCCACCACGCCTACCCAGGTTTTGTGGCTCCTGATATTTTCTGTGGGAAATGGGTCTGTCTGTCTGTCTCTCCCCCCCTCCCTCTCATTTCTGTTTTTTGTGTTTTACCTTCTCAGGCTAGGTGAGGAATGACTGGGAGGGGAGGGTGAGAGGCGGGCCCAGCCAGTGGTGGGATCACCCAACAGGGAGCCATAGCAGAGGACCCAAAGAGCTGCATGCGGCTCCAGAGCCACGGGTTGCTGACACTAGGACTAGAAAGTAAAGTTTTGGCATAAAGTGTTGGAAGCAGGATAATTTGAGTCTTGTCATTTGGGCCCTGAGTGAGAACTCTGTGTTGATTTGCTTGATGATACAACAAAGTTCAAATGTGTCAATATTCCGCCTATCCTGCTTCTTCAAGGTAAACGTTTACTTCCATAGCATGTCACAGGAATACTTTGGTTTGCACAATTCTGGTCTTTATAGGAATAAACACATCATGGCAATTGAATTTTGCCAAGGTCTTCATGGTGGCTCTACCAAGTGCTAGTCTATGGCATATTTCTTGACTGCTTCTTTCTTTACTGTTGTTGACCCTAAAAGGTAGAAGCTATCCAACACTTTGGTATCTTTTCAGTTGGCAATTCTAAGGCTGATTGTTCTACTTATTGTCATTACTGTATTAAGGTTTAGTACTTTACTCTTCTCTATATTTAATTTTAGTCCATTTTTCAGCCTGGTCCTTACCTCAGTTAAGTCATTGCAGGCAACATTGGAATACATGGAGTTATGGATTACACTGACCAATATAAGGGCTGTAGTTGATGTGGCGGCTACCTACAATGACCATAAACATGAAACTTTGTATAAAGATTGACATCTTTTTATACAGCTTTTTCTCATAAAGTTTTAACAAGTGAATTATTATATTACTAATTATTATATTGGATTCAAAAACTTCAGTAAACCATAATATGGTTTGTTTGGTCTGGGTTTAGTTTAGTTAGGATTATTAACAAATAATGGTTTAGGGAACTATGGCTTAGAGCAATGCCAAAATGCTGATTTTAAAAAGTTTCATCTGCCAATGCTTGAAGATCCAAATGCTATTTGGTATACAGAAGTTGAGGAACGTTAAAAACTTGGCAACCCTGAATTATAATCCTTATGTTCCTTCATAATAAGCAAACACCCTACTTTTACACATATATAAATGAGGCCTCAAGTCTTCTTTTATGCTATTTTATATTAATATTTTATTTCATGCATTAATCAAATAAATTAGATTTTCCCCTAAGCGAAAGGAAGCGCTTTGGAATGGCCCATGGCCATTCTGCCCAACAGAGATCTTTACCTTCATGTAACAAGGCAAGAGTGATCCAGAGCTGATATACTCCTTGATGCCCTCAAATAACTTCCCTAGGAAAAGAACTATGGGAATATACCAATTTGAGCTACTGTGGGGACCTGTTTTGATACAATTTCAATTTTATGGACATACCAGTTGGGTATTGATTAAAACATTTCTAATCCTCACAATTCTAATTCTCACAAAATACTGAAATATTTTCAATATATAGATGTATATATAGATATTTGTTTTCGTAAATTTTCATGGGT
>JAOYMU010000192.1:11735191-11745550 GCA_025802295.1 Psammodynastes pulverulentus | reverse complement strand
TATCTATCTATCTATCTATCTATCTATCTATCATCTATCTATCTATCTATCTATCTATCTATCTATCTATCTATCTAAGAGGGAATGAGTTCTCCAAGGCCATCCAGCCAACTTCCATGTTTAAGGAAGGACTAGATTCTGGGTTTTCCTGTTCCTCCCGACTAGTAACTAGTAATACTACTAACGTCCTAGTAATCTTAGCCACCACACCCGATTGCCTCTATCCAAAGTGATGATGATCCTATTTAAAAACATCTTGGCATCATTTATAAAAAATACAATATGCGTTCAAAACAATAAATGATATACCCACTGTGACTGGTAATCACTGAGTGCTCCTTAAATTTGTCTGATCTCATTTTAAAGCCATCTAAGTTGACTATCCCCTGACATTTTAGAGAATAATCCATCCTTGATTTTTGTCAATCAAATTCATTGGATGTCCTTAAGTTATAATATAAAAAAGCAATGAAACTTCCTCTATGTCTTTAGGTGTGTAGGTGGGTAGCTGTAAATGTTTAAGGTTAATACATAGATGAACATGGATCAAAACTGATAATAAAGTAAATCACTTTCTGAACTCCTCACTACTCAATTTTACCTCCATATCAAATGAATTATAAAACTTTGGTTACCCATATCAATTCTCTAACTGGTTATGAATTTATAATATGAATTCTTCACTGAATCCCTATAAGTTTGAATAGATCCCTGAGTTTGTAAATCCCTATGAATTTGGATAGAGATGATAGATATATCTATCACACACACACACACACACACACACACACACACACACACACAGACAGATGATAGAGAGAGATAGAAATATAGATAGAAAATAGATTAGATGATAGATGATAGATACACAGAGAAGGATAGATAGATAGATAGATAGATAGATAGATAGATAGATAGATAGATAGATAGATAGATAGATAGATAGAGTTATCTTATGCAATCAAAAAATTCAGACCAATTGCCACTGGGGGAAAAAAAGAGAAATATCTACATTCTTTTTGTTTACTTCCAGTCAATATGTTAAATCAATACTTCTAGTCTCCAAGGTAGTACTATTGAATCAATATCCAAGAGTAAACAGATTGCTCAAAAAATGAGCAGAAAAATTGTATAGCATCCAGTTGTTCATTTCAAGCTATGTTAGTTTGGCCAACTCAAAGGACAGATTTGCATTCATGATCCTACAGTACTTCAGTTTCCTCCATCTTTAATGAGATGCTTTATGATATGCCTCGCCATGATATGATAAAGCAGGGGCCTCCAACCTCTGGGCCACTATTTGCAACCAGGCCACAGAAACAGGCAAGCGCGAGTGCAACCCCATTTGTGTGAGCAGCAGGAGAGCGTGTGCACATGTACTCCATATGTGTGAAGGGTGAGCACGCATGCATGCCACTCGCACAAATAGAGCTTCGTTGGGGAAGTCTGTGATAGAACAATCAGAATATAATTATTTTTTTAGAGTTCTAATATGTCTGCCCAGAGAAATTGGACATATCTTCTCAGCACGGGAGATCCTCCATATTCACCAAAGGGGATATGATAGCTAATCCTATAGAAGCCTCAGCAGTATTAGTAGAATAGAGAGGATGGACCAACCAATCATATTAAGAGACAGGTCAAGTGGATATGTAGATGTTTACAGAGGTAAATGCTGCCTCCAATATGGCTTTCCATCTACTTTCCAAAATAATCTTCTAATTTCTGAGAAAAGCTTCTGTTTGGCTACCTAACTCTCACAGTGCTTTACATCTCTGCTGGCCATGTTTGTCAGTTTTTGCTATTGTTGAAAGGTTGCATAAAAATACATTTCCATTATTTTCTTTTATATATCTCCATTACTTTTCAGTGTCCCCGGGTCCCTACGCTTTCCAGTGTAGAAATGCCCCTAAGCAGGAGGTTCTTCATGATGAATTTCTCCAGAGATTTAATTGACTTCTAGGAGGCAAGGGAAGCTGCGTGTGCCTTGAGAAAACAGAATAAGGCTGTCTGGTGCGTCAGATTCAATTCTGAAAAGACATTTTGGACCAGTAGCATCCATAGCACATTGTAATGTCATCCAGAGGATGACATGTGCAATGATGTTATCATTCAAATACAGTTAGTCCTCGATGTACGACCACAATTGAGCCCAACATTTTATGTTGCTAAGTGAAACACTAAGTAAGTTTTGGCCCATTTTACAACCTTTCTTCCCACAGGTGAATCATTGCAGTTAGTAACATGGTTGGTAAGTGAATCTGGCTTCCCCATTCACTTTTCTTGTCAAAAGGTCACAAAAGGGGGTCACATGAGCCCGGGACACTGCAACTGTCTTAAATGTGAGTCAGTTATCAAGCATCTGAATGTAAATCATGTGACCAAGGGGATGCTGCAACGCTTGTAAGTGTGAAAAAAATGATCATAAGTCACTTTTTTCAGTGCTGTTGTAACTTTGGTCACTAAATGAAGTGTTGTAAGTTGAAGGCTAGCTGTAACACAATTGCAAGCTTGAGTCATGTATGCAAATATGTAAGTCACACAATTTGTGTGGATGACATCATCATCATCATCATGCATGGGTCTTTTTTGTGCACCCTTGTTCCCCTTTATGGACACCCATAGTTCCTAACTCTTTCCCAGAATTATTTTCAAAGTAATTCATAAGTCTAGGATTTAATACAATGAAAGAACAGGACAATACATACACACAGGGCTTTTTTTGAGCCGGAGCTCGGCGGAACGCCGTTCCGGCACCTTTTCGGAGCACGTGTCACGTGCTCCGTCCCCACCAATCGCGCGCTACCACTTCCGGGTTTTTTTAGCACGATGGGGGGGTGCGTTCCGGCACCTTTCGGCACCGAAAAAAAGCCCTGCATACACAAGCATGCCTACTTCAGTCTCTGAAAGAGACTAAGCAAGATCAGAAATCTCCTGAAAGGACTAAGTTCGCCAGAGTTTGTCTCTCAGTTAATATTCACCATCTAGCTTTTCTATGAAAAATTTGCACATTTGTCTCAAGACAACATCCTCCACATGCAGCAGAAATGAAACTGGATGAGGAACAGGTTTGTAAGTCCTATTGAAGTTTTGTTTATTTTTCTCACACCCAGAAATAGTCAAGGCAGCTCTCAAAATTTAATTTTAAAAACGGATTGTATAAAGTTGGAAACATAAGTGATACCTAACATTAAACGTGATGTTTAATCAACAATTTAAACAAGAAGTATTTAAAAACAGATTTACTAACTGTTGTGTAGGCAAACCAAGCTCTCTTATCGGCTTTATCACCTCAGATTGAAGTCAGAAGAAACTTTCTCCTGAAAAGATGCAACTTTTACAACAAAGCATTTTCAAAAGGTTTCTCCTGCAATGATGGCACAATGTCTCAGCAGTTAAGATGCTGGGTTTGTCAGCTGGAAAGCTGGCAGACCAGGTTCGAGATCCGAGCATCATGCAATGGGGTGAGCTACTGTCCTCTCCCCAACTGCTGCCAACCTAGCAATTTGAAAACATGTAAATGCGAGTAGATAAATAGGTACCACTTCAGTGGGAAGGTAACAGCACTCCTTGATGTCATGCTGGCCAAACAATTGCAGAAATGTCTTCAGACAGCACTGGCTCAATGGCTTTGAAATGGAGATGAGGACCAAAGGCAACAACTAGGAGAGTAAAATCCAGGAACTTCTCTCCTGCAGATCTAAACAGCAGTTCAGGTTTCTATTGAGAAAGGTGGTTCATTAGACAATCAGCGTTAGGGCATTTAGAGCTTAAAGGTCCCAAGTGATCCATTACGTTGTGCCTATTAAGTAAGTAGCAATCAGTGAAGCTCTTTAAGTAAACAATCATATATATCTTGCTCTTGATTATAGCCGGCATTTTATACCAGTGGTAATTTTCTATATAGTGCTACAACAGAAAGGGCAGGATGTAACCAAGCTGTGAATCACATATCTTATATCTTAGCATCCAGCTGGCTTAGGCAAGTGTGCAAAAGTGGCTGCCATCTGCCACTCCAAAACTGCAGAGGATTGAGGAGCACTCACAGACCGGGAACCTACTTGTGTGACTGCCTTTCTCCCGTTGTTTGTGTTCACCCACTAAATCTAAACAGAAGGCATTCTCCAGGACCCTTCTTTCAAACAATGCCACCTCAGAGTTGTGCCTTCTCAATAGCAATGACTGCCCTATGGACAGGGCTTTTTTTCTCCCGATGAAAGGTGCCAAAACGCACCCCCCATTGGCGCGCTAAATATCTCGGAAGTGATAGCGCGCGATTGGTGGAGACGGAACACGTGACACGGACTTCAAAAAGGATCCAGAACGCCGTTCCCCCGAGTTCCGGGAGAAAAAAAGCCCTGACTATTACCATAGCCAACATTTTAAAAGAGCATTGTTTTTACATTTTGAGTCAATTGACCTGACTCTGTTATCTTTCCTGAACAATAGTAATTTGGAACATGTTCCTAAAGAATGCTTTTGAACTATAATATAAATAGAAGTTGCTAGTGTATTATAACTGTGAGAAGGAGTTGACTTTTGAGTTATAGTTTATAGGTATAATTTACAACTATAGTTTATAGTTATAGTTTACTTATTTAAAACTTTAATAGGTTTTTTATTTTATGTGTTCTGTCAAGGCTGTGTAATGTATAATCTAATATGAAATATTTCAGTGTCAGAAATCTAAGTTTTATTTGTGGAATAGAAACTAAAAGACTTGTAAAAAATTTTATTAATGTAGACAAGTAGCCGGGATAAACAGAATATTCATTTATTTTATTTATATCCTTTTTTATTTTATACAATTTTACTTCCCCATCGCAACAGCTGTGTGTTGAGTTAGGCTGAGACCGAGTGACTGGCTCACACAGTTGGCTTCTGTACCTAACAGAGGATCAGAAGTCATAGTCTGTTATTTTTATTCCAGTATACGAACCACTTCATCAAATTGGCTTTATTAGTATGTTTCTATGTGAATTATAGTACGCTGGGTTTATTTTGATTTACACTGCCAAGGATTTATGGCCTCTAGACACTTAAACGGTTGTGTCTACATAGTCACCAGATGTCAAGCTTGGCCTAAAAAAAAATTGTTCCTCTTGTAGCTCCTGTAGTTTATAGCATCCTGTTTATTAAACATCCTGTTTCCCACTAAATTAAGCTGTTGAAATAAAGAGCTCAGGGGGAACCAACTGATTTGAACTTTATGCCAAATTTCCATGCATTCTAAGTGAGGTGAAGGAGGAATCAGTTTCTTGTGTTATTTACTTAGCACCTGGTTCCCTTTTGCAGACCACTAGGAACTAGACAAAAAATAGTGTACTCCACCTTTATTTTCTATAAAACAGTATTCTAGATCAGTAGGTATAACATTAAAAGGAAGAATGGCTTCTAATGTTTGAGAACCTTGGCTCATTATGCCACCATAAGGTCAGCATCAGAAGTGGTATTCAGCCAGTTTGCACTGGTTCAGGCGAACCAGTAGCAGAAAATTGTCGTTGGTCGCCGAACCTTTAGCGACCTCTGCCTGGTCCCGCCCTCCACCTGGTTGCGCTTCCCGCCCCTTCCTGGAGCTTCCCACTGTTCCCAGTGATTCATGGATCTTCCGGCTAACTTGCCTCTGAATGCTGGCTGAGAAACCGCATGGATGCACTCATGCGCTAGCCGGGAGGACACTTGCCCACCTGGGTGAGAAGCCACGTAGCCGCAGTGGCCAGGAAGAAGCTCACCTGCCTGGCCGGGAAGCTGCCTGGCCATGCTGGCTGGGAGAGCCTTCTCTTCTCTCCCCACTGGCCAGGAAGTGAAGCTGCCTGGTCGTGCTGGCTGGGAGAATGGGGAGAGCTTTCTCTCCCTCCCAGCCAGGAAGCTGCCTGGCCATGCTGACTGGGAGAACAGCCGGGAAGCTGCCTGGCCATGCTGGCTGGGAGAATGCGGAGAGCCTTTTCTCTCCCCCCCCCCCGGCCAGAAGCTGCCTGGCCATGCTGGCTGGGAGAAAGGGGAGATCTTTTTCTCCTCCCTGGCCAGGAAGGCTGCGCTGGCTGGAAGGATACTTGCCCCAATGCAATGCTGCTCACCTGCCTAGTCAGGGTCAGAAGAGACGGAGGCTGAAAAGTCCAGCCAAGTTTCCTCCTTCTCGAGCATATACACAGAGCATGTGTGCTCACGGTGCCAGAGGGACTCGCCCATGTGCCATCTCCTCGCAGAAGGTCCCGGCCTCACGTGTGCAGTCACGCTCTCTGTGTATGCCCAAGGGGCAACAGGGGCATGTGTCCCTCCACAAGGAGTGTGAAGGGAGGCAGACACCATGCCTCTGAAGAAAAGAGGCGGCAAAGCCCTGGCTGTCACCCAGAACGGGACTGCGGAGGGACACATCACACACCCCTGTCGCCCCTGCTGCCACTACTTTTGCTATCGGCTTCTTCCACGGAGGTGCTCTTAAAGTCAATGTTTAAGAGCTGGAAGACGTTTTGTTAGATCGCCACCAACACTCATTGTTGGGAGAGGTGTAGCCCCTGAATACACGACAAGTCTTGGGAAAAGTTATCTAACTTTTAAAACGCATCCGTGCGGTGTCTGGCTCCCTTTACACTCCTTGTGCATGCAGGGAGCACCTAACCAGAGCAAGAGAGTGCAAAGTTGGCCGCTATGGGGCGAGCACCTTGGCTTCTCCTTTTGTTCCTCACAATCGCCCTGAGCCTTTACTTGGGCAGCCAGACGGCCGCAACAGCGCCCACAGCAGCAACAAGCAGCGCTGCAACAACAAGGTACAGTAAGATTTGGTGGCGCAAATTTATCTGCGAGGGGCTTCTGGCAGAAAAACCACTCCAAACCACCCCAAAACAAAGCTCATTCAGTAGGCAGACTCAGCAGGCAGTCGTGATCTTAAGGTGGGCTTTTATTTTGTCAGCCCAAGGGCGGAGGGGGGGGTGAAAGGTATGTAGGAAATCACCCATCTCTGAAGCATTGGTCATGTGACTGAGTGGGCGTGGCCAACTCGACATCACTCACAGCAAGGTGCTGCCCCATTTTGCCATGAGTTGACATCGAGTTGGACATGTCCACTCAGTCACACCACCACCCAGCCACGCCCATTGAACTGGTGGTGAAAATTTTTGAATCCCACCACTGGTCAGCATGATGTAGCACATTGTTTTAGTTGTGTTTCTCTTCCTGCAACATGAAAGCAATTACTACAGCGTGCTGTAGGAGTTACTAGAAAAAGCACTTCCTATATAAAGAAATAGATTTCATGGCATATTACTTTATGCATTTTAATGTTTGTAATGGTTCACTATGCAGACTGATGGGGATTCCTTGAGTAATTTAGGATGTGGAGGCATACATGTTTTCTAAATAAAAAGTAAAACACAGAAAATAAATGTATTTGTCTTTCAGTCTGCAGACTTCACTCCATAGTTGGGAGTAAGCAGTAACTCTTTTCTGAATATGGTGAGGATTAGACTGAGTAATATAAGATTGAGAAACATTGACATAATAAAATTGGGAAGAGACACAGAATAAGAAGCTAACATGCCTGAGTGATCATAAAACTATTCCATGTATATAAGTATGTTCTGAATTTTCATTGAGAGACTAATCCAAATTCTCCAGGACATCCTGTCAAAATGATGTCATGTGCTTCTATTATAGTTGCTTATTTTCATCATGCTGAAGCAGAGAATACTACCTGCAAATTTAGGAAACACCTAGTATATTATTCATTCTTAATTTGATGATGAATTCTCTTGACTGTATTTTAAATCGTAGTCATACAGATTCCCTGCGGGGTCCCTAATATTATAGGGCCATTTGGGACAATTGCTATCTTCCATACTATTCTTTAGAATACCGTTTGAGATGTAAAGGGTGAAGATTCATTTAATTGTCCTTGATAAAGAATTAGTTAGTCACAGCAACCCTTGTTATTATTGCAATTGTCAACTCAGCTGAACAGTAGTTAATGTATAACTGTTTGGAATTAATTAAGTCACTTACCTCTCAGTATTCCATGATGTTTGTCAGCCTTTTGAAAGAGACCAGATTAGGAAACAGACATCCCAAGGATTACAGGAATGCTATTATTGTTGTAAGGTATAATAACAGAAAAAGACTGCCAGTGGTGGGGGTTTTTTTGCCCTTCTTATACCAAATAGACAGTGGTTGGTTGAAACTGGTTTAACAAAAAACCCATTGATTTTAATTTCAACAGCTTACCTTCTAGGGCAGACCTGATAAGTAGAACAGCTGAGGCACGAAAATCTGCTGTACCACGCGAATCAGCTGAGATGAGAAAGACGGAAATATAGGACAGGATAGGGCGGGGCAGGTGGGTAGGTGGGGCCTGCTGATGGTTGAAAATACCAGTTCACTAGAATTGGTCCGAACCGGCAACAGGCCACCACTGCAAATAGATGGGGTTAGTTTCTCTTTCATACCTTCCTTCTTCTCAAAACCAAGGTGCCTCTTATAAATATGAATAAATGAATGAAATGAAATTTTCTCTTAATGGCTCTTCCATACCTTTGTCAGGATTACCTCTGCATTCCACTATGCCATTTTCATTGAAGGTATCTCTCTTTTCTCTTGGATGAATATTGAGTTGATGCAAAGAAAAAGAGGAACAAAACCTTCAGTAATGCTTCTGTGTGTCCCAGTATACATTTTATGGAAAATTCATTCCCTTCAAAATTCCAGAGGAGAGGGGCAGCAATTGAAAAGTGTTCTTTAGCTTCTATTGATGGCAGTTGTGACTCAACCTACTAATCTTACGGTGTGGACAGATGCCCTTAGGAGAAAATGATCCTTCAGGTATCCAGGCCTTGAATCATAAGGGACTTTAAAGGTAATAGCAACTCATTAAGTTGCACCTGGAAGCCAACTTGTAACTAGTGCAATTATCCAAGGACAGGTGTTGCTTGGGTATATTGGGTCTAGTTTAATGAGGAGAAGGACTAGGGGAGACATGATAGCAATGTTCCAATATCTCAGGGGCTGCCACAAAGAAGAAGGAGTCAATCTATTCTCCAAAGTACCTGAGGGTAGGACAAGAAGCAATGGGTGGAAACTAATCAAGGAGATAAGCAACTTAGAACTAAGGAGAAATTTCCTGGCAGTTAGAACAATTAATCAGTGGAACAACTTGCCTCCAGAAGTGAAGTTGTGAATGCTCCAACACTGGAAGTTTTTAAGAAGAAATTGGATAACCAATTGTGAAGTGGTATAGGGTTTCCTGCCTAAGCAGGGGGTTGGACTAGAAGACCTCCAAGGTCCCTTCCAACTCTGTTATTCTATTTTATTGCTTGGATTCAAGCTTCTTTAAATTTAATATTCGAGAGCCGCGTATTAGATCTGAAGTTGGCTGGCGTGAAGTAAAACTAACGCTCAGGTTGGGAGATGTGTTAAAATGTCATTTTTAAATCTAGCTTTCGATGGGAGAGCTGCCCTGTGGTAAATGGGAATATACTGTAGCTTGAATTAATGATAGTACCCTATACTTATTTTGTTATAGGTGTTGTGTACAGTAGTGTTTTTAATTGTACTGTATTTCTCTAGTAGCATTTTGTAAGTATGGGGTCCTTGTTATGAGGCCGGTTAGTTGCCTGTTGATAATTACATGAGTTTATGCCTTGATCCGAGGCAGTAGATTCAAGGGTGTATCTTCGACTTACAACAATTCATTTAGTGACCGTTCAAAGTTACAACAACAACTGAATAAAAGTGACTTACAACCGTTTTTCACTCTTACGGCCATGGCAGCATCCCCGTGGTCACGTGATCACAATTCAGATGCTTGGCAATTGACTCACATGTATGACGGGTGCTGACACACGGATGGTATGAATGATGTTTTTGGTGGAAAATAAAAAAATTTAAAAAAATTCAGATGCTTGGAAACTGGCATGTACTTGCGACGGTTGCAAATGTCCTGGGATCCATGATCATCTTTTGAGACTTTCTGACAAGCACGGTCAATGGGGAAGCCATGTTCACTTCACAACTGTGTGACTTAATTTAATAACTGCAGGGATTCGAAAAGTTGGAAAATGGGGCAAAGCTCATTTAACACATTTCTCACTTAGCAACATAAATTCTGGGCTCAATTGTGGTCAAAAGTCCACAAAAACTAGAGAAGAGCAACCAGGATGATGAGGGGACGAGACTAAAACTTATGAAGAACGGTTACAGGCACTGGGCATGGCTAGTCTAGTGAAGAGAAGGACCAGGGGAGACAGGATAGCAGCCTTCCAGTATTTGAGGGGCTGCCACAGAGAGGAAGGGATCAAGCTATTCTCTAAAGCACCCGAAGGCCAGACAAGGAATAATGGATGGAAACTGAACAAGGAGAGATTCAACCTG
>JAOYMU010000192.1:11705653-11720471 GCA_025802295.1 Psammodynastes pulverulentus | reverse complement strand
AGAAGAAGAAGAAGAAGAAGAAGAAGAAGAAGAAGAAGAAGAAGAAGAAGAAGAAGAAGAAGAAGAAGAAGAAGATATTTGATTTGAAGTTGTATCTGAGGTGGGGGAAAGAGTGAGCTAGATTATTAGAGGTAGTTCTCATTAATCACCCAAAACTGGGGCTGGAAACTCTATCATCAAGCAAAGCAGTCTGCAAGTGAAAATGCACCTGTGCTTATGATCTTACTTCAGCTTTCCTTTGGTGTACAGATGTGGGAAGGTTGCAGATGTGAAGACTAGTCACTAAGTTACTTTTGCATCACTGTCGTAACTGTAAATGAGGCAATTGCTAAATAAGGACTATCTGCAAAGTGTTCTGAGCACAGAGTTAAGGCACAGTGAATCATTTGCAGATAGTCCTTGATTTGTCCATAATTGGGACCAGAATCTCAGATGCTGAGTGTAGTGATCATTAAGGGAGATAGTCTATGTCAGAGATCTCCAACCAATGGTCCGGGGAAAAACATATGCCCAGATATAAGATAGAAAGCAGGAGACTTGTGAGTTCTAGTCCTGTGTTATGGAAGCCATCTTGGTGATTTTCTTTCAGCTCAACTCACCTCACATGTCTCTTATTGTTATGGGGAAAATAGGAGGAGGAAGAAGATAGCTTATAAGCCTTGAGTTGCCTATAATTAATAAAGGTGGGATAAAAACCAAACCAATCAATCAATAAAGGCAACATACACATACTTACAACCTTTTAGTTTCCACCAAGAACACACAAATGAACAAATGCTATAAATGATCTGTTTGTGATATATGCATATATTTATGGGTTTTTTTATAGTTCTGGATGGCGGCCAACATTTGTTATTGTTCTTTCACTGAGGGCGCATTATGAAGGTAAATATAAATTATGACAGGCCAATATTTGGAGAGATACCACTTGCCATCTTGCACAACCAGCTGATAGCAGCAGGAATGTGTTCCAGGGTCAAGAGAGGACATACATATTTAAGTCAGAATGCCATATTCCGTTCAAGCTTCTTTCCTATTAGATCTCTTTCTGCTTCCTGAGAAGCATAAGCAGCAAAAGACTCTTTGGAGAATTACTGTGTCTGTTGTACTAAGTGCTAAAAGGAAGTGGTGCATGGAAACGCTCTTCAGATTCTAGTTCTGTGCTTTTCCATCAGGGGGATGTGAATGTTAAGTCTTCTCAAATGGGAGGACAAAGGCATGTGAGCCTCGGTGGTGCAGTGGTTAAAGTGCAGTACTGCAGACTACTTCTGCTGCCTGTAATTTGGCAGATTGAATCTCACCAGGCTCAAAGTTGACTCAGCCACCATCCAGGTGGGTAATATGAGGACCTAGATTGTTGGGGGCAATAGGCTGACTCTGTAAACCACTTAAAGAGGGCTATAAAGCACTATAAAGCTGTGTAAGTGCTATTGCTATTGCTATGCACCTTCAATCCTATCCTGGAATTTCTGAAGAGCCGCTATCTAAGCACATAATTATTTATTTATTGGAATTTGTCAAAGAAAAACGAGAGCAAGAATAAGAGAATAAAAATACAATGACAGGGACGATAGGCACGCCCCCTCTACTGACCACTTAAGTATGAAGTAAGATCCATGGAAGTCCATTTGTGACTGAAACTGTGAAAAATTGTAACTGAGACAACTGAATCAGGTAGGGCATTCCAGACTTTGACAACCCTATTACAGAAATCATATTTTTTTTACAGTCAAGTTTAGAATGTTTTATTATGATCATGGAGGACCAATGGGTTTTCTATTCCTCCTCCTTTAATAATTTTGCTTAATAATTTGGTTAAGGCATTAATTAAAGAAACCAGGAGGCCGTGAGTTCTAGCCCTGCCTTAGGCGTGAAAAAGGGCTGAGCAACTTTGGGCCAGTCACTCTATCTAGGTCCATCCCAACTTACAGGGTTGTTGTGGGGAAAATAGGAAGAGGGGGGAGTATTAAGTAAGTTTATCACCTTGAGTTGTTATAAAGTAATAAAGGGTTAGGGTTAAAAATGTAATACGTAAAATAAATAAATAACATTAATATTTTAATTGATAATTGCATTTAAAATCTATGTAAATATTGCCATACTACCTCTTTTCCAATAGTTAGTACATTACCTACATCTTTCAGCCTCCTCTATTTAATATGGGGGAATGAACCCAAATGGGATTTATTCTCTCGACACAAAAATACTTAGGAATATCTCAAAGGGATCTACCCATTTCAGTGCAGCCCACGAGGGTTGAAAATTAGTTGAATTCAATAACTTTCTCAACATTATTCAGAAATGTAATCTTTTTAAGTGTAAACTTCTTGAGAATATATATGAATATTCATTCATGCATTCATTCATTCATACATACAGGTGGGAACCTTTGGAGGATATTACTGATGAATAAAAAAGTAATTTAGAAGTTGTACCAGTGGAGATATATTACCAATTTGATCAGAATGAAGAAGGACAAAATGAAATTTGTTTGGGGGTTTTTGAAGTTTCTGTAGTTGTTACAAAAGTGAAACTGCCTGCATTTTAAAAATTACAACTTTTAGAGGTTTTCCGTACTTCCTTTCCAGACACTTTTTTTTAGTGGATCTGAATTGTGGATTGGTTCAGAGGTTTGGGGCTGAGTGTCTTATCCCCCTGTATGGAAGCTGTGAGAGTCTCCAAGCCTGTGAGCTGTGGGAAACAACAGGTTTTGTCTGTACATTGGCAAGACATAGAACATAGAATAATAGAGTTGGAAGGAACCCCGGAAGGTCTTCTAGTTCAACCCCCTGCTCTGTACCATTTCAGACAAATGGCTATCCAGTCTCTTTCTGAAAGCTTCCAGTGGTGGAGCACCCACAATTTCTGAAGGCAAGCTATTGCATTGGTTGATTGCATTGGTTGATTGCCATTCAGAGACTGAGTAGGTCTGGATTTTGGAGCTCACTGGTTCCAGGACTATGCCATCTTTGGTGCTGAATGGGATTGCGCTGTCCCCAGACAGATCCAGTGCCTAATCTGGAGACCTTCCTAGTCTCATGACTCCTGTTCGATGAGCAGGTGACCACTGTTGCTATGAGGGCCTTTGCACATACATTTGGACATACATTTATTTATTGAATGTATTTGTATCCCATCTTTCTTATTTTAAACAAATAACTCAATGCAGCAAACATATCCAACACGCATTCCTGCACCTATTTTCCCCACCGCAATCCTGTGAGATGGGTTGGACTGAGGAAGAGGGACTGGCCCAAAGTCATCCAGCTGGCTTTCATGGCTAAGGCAGGACTTGAACTCATGGTCTCCTTTTTTCTAACCTGGAGCCTTAACCAGTAGACCAACCTGGCTCTCAGTTGTGCCTGTTCCTGAATCAGCAGGGCCTGTTTACCGTCTCTCATGCCCTAGTCACCTCGAGGTTGGATATTGCAATATGCTCCCCATGGGATTGCTCTTGAAGAGTTACGTGCATTCCTAGAATGCGGCATCTGCTCTGCTAGTTGCATTGATTACCAGATGGCTCCTGAGTCCAATTCACAGTGCTGTTTTTAACTTTTAAAACCCATCATGGTGTGGAACCAGGCAATCTGATGCTTCTCCCTTGATATTTCAGCAAACCCCATTAGGTCTGGCAGAGAAGGCATTCCACAGATACCATTCAGCTAGATATTTGGTGAGTCCCAGGAGATCTGCCATGGAACATTCCCCTCCTCCCCCCCAAAAATTAGATTAGTACCATCCCTTTTGATATTTCTAAAGGTCCTTAAGACCTGGTTAAATTATCAGGCTTGGGGCTCCAAGGAACCAGATATTTGCTTAGATGGCTCCATTCTTGAGGTGGCCATTTTAATCCTCCTTTTGCCTAGGAATTTGCCTGTTTGTTTTTATATCACTTATTTCTTAATGTAGAATTTCTAAATTTTTATATCGATTGTTTTTATATTTGTGATTTTTATCTGGTTGTGGTGCACCACTCAGAATCTTCCCCAACCAAACCCTTCGAGCAGGGGTGTCAAACTCACAGCATCACATTGTCATCATGTGATGTATCACAACTTTTCCCCCTATTCACTAAAACAGAGGTGGGCATGGCCAGTGGATGATGCATCTGGCGCACTGTCCATGAGTTTGACACCCCTGCTTTAGACACTGCAGGCACTGGGTCACCACTGATGCATCATTCAGTCAGCCAAGGTAAAGATCCATAGTTGGGTATCCTCATCATACTGAAGATATGCCCATGTCGTTTGATGAGTATATCCAACTATAGATTTCTACCTGGTCTTATGTAGAAGTTAAATGGGAGGAGGGGGAAGGAGGAGACTTGAGCTTTGAAGCACCCCATACTGTAGGTGGCTACAATGTTGATCTCTTGCTCCCCATCCAACCTGTCATAGAAGAAAGCAGAGAACCACTGCCAAATAGTGTCCCCCACTCCAAAGCCCTGGAGATGGTCCAAAAGGATACCATAGTCAATGGTGCTAAATACCACTGAGAGATCCAAGAGGGCTAAAACTAACGCACCAGCCCCATTCCAAATTCTCCACATATCATTCATAAGTGCAAACAAAGCTGTCCCAATGCTATAGCCCAATCTAAACCCTGACTGGAAATAATCTTGAAAATCTGTTTCATCCAAGATCCTTTGAAACTCAACATCTACCACTTGCTTAACAATCTTTGCTTTAAAACAAGAGGGGGGGGAGTTTGGAGACTGGATGAATGTTATCTAACACAACTGAGTCGAAAAATGGCCTCTTAAGAAGGGTCCATGTTAGTTACACATCATCATCATCATAAAATGGAAGACAAGTTCGCTTTTTTTGTCTGCCCATTGGGTCATTATTTCAGAAATGTTTGATTACCTAAACCGATAAACAGAATGACCATGGGTGGGCAAAAAAACCTCACTGACAGTAGGGGTGAGTTCCAACTTTCTGCCAGCTTGCCTACTGACTTTGCTTGGGGGAATAGAGTCAGAAAACATAATCACATGACTGTGGTTGACCATGGGGGCACAACAGCACACCAAAGTGGGTAGCAATTGGTCTGAAGAGCTTTGAAATTTCAATCCCTTAGGAGTGATGGATCCTGGATTTTTGGATACACTAAGTTAGCCCATTTGAGATACCTAGGTTCAAAAATTGTTGCCTTATGATACACTGTTTTGCCCAAGTGAAGGTTACAAACAGATGAACAGACAGGAGAGTTTTAGCAGGATATAAAGTGTGATAAGGCCTTAATAGAATGTGGCTTTCAGCAGAAGAAGAAAAAATAATTCCTACCCATCCTGCAGTTATTTAGAAATAATGGTTGCTTGCTGAACGGCTCCTTCGGTCTTCATTGCTGCCTCTGAATGTTGTAGGAAACTCTCTCACAATTGCTCATAATGGATAATTATGGGAATGGATGACCTGTTCTCCCAGCCCAGAGTTCTTTCTCATTAGCCAATGCTGTTTTTCAGGGACACTCATTTTGATTTCGCCGTCCAGACCTAAAACACAAGAAGAAGAAAAAACAAAAACAAAATGAAATGAAACTGAAGAGTGACAAATGTTTTTTCCCTCTCTTCCATTTCCTTAGCTGCGGATACATTCTGAATAAATGCTAAGTCGTCTCGAAATAATATCTATTTTCCTGTTTAGCCTGCTGCGAGCGGGCATTAGAAATCATCATTAGCTAAATTGAAATTTTGAGCTTTTCTTCTTTCTTTTTTAATCCCTCAGGACTGCTTGGATGCTTTAGTACTTTGCTTGGTTTTAGCACTCTGCCACACACCATTATCTGCCCCCAAGGCTCTTGTCTACAGATGTCTTCGTGAATTATATATAGGTTAAGAGATTTTCCCATAAATGGTAGGTTCACTGGAGAGACTGTTTGAACGTTTGAACCCATCCATAAGGCAGGACATTTTTCATTAGTCTTCATTCAACTCTCAGTCACCCTTTCTAATTCAGCATACTGCAAATGTAGCATTATCTCCTCACTTTCTCTGATTTCCCTCAAGTGCTTTTTTGATAAGAATTCCCAGGCCCTTGTGGAAAGTCTTCCTTAATATTGTCAGGAACCTGATATCCTTGTGTTTTTTTGTCTTGATTAATGTTCACTAAGAAACTATTTAGAACATGTAACCTGGCAGGTGCACTTTATTAAAAAAAAAAAAAAATCCCCAGCCCCAAAATATATTTTATGGAAACGAAAACAAAGAGAAATTAAAAAAAAATGTTTCCCGGTTGAACAACAACAAAAAAGTACATTTGAAGAACAGATATTTTTTTTAAAAAGTGACAGTCTGTATCTCACTGGGTTTTTAAAATTCTCTTTTTAAATTTGTAATGAAGACACGTATCCCTTACATTTTATATTACAATCCAAATAGAGTTTTATGTTTATTTTATTACTTGTAGTTAGGCTCAACCATTGAACAATTCATATTTAGATCTTTATTTATGGAGCTTTTGGTTGGTCTCCTCATTTCACTTATTATTAAAGCGCTTTCAGTCTTGATTGGCAACATACCTCAGGAACCCTAGGAGACATGCAATATCCAAGACAGCATCTGTAAACAATCCTCCCCTTCTGAATTTTATTTAAAAGTGACCTGAAATCTTGTGATCTGTGACAATTTGAGTTTGCAGAATTATTTTACAACCAGGCAAGATTTTGGATGATTTTTTTAAAAAATTGAGCAGTGCAATGGCCTAGAGGTGAAGACGCTCTCCTCCCACTCGGAAGGTTGAGAGTTCAATTCTAGGCAGTGACAGAAAGGGTATCCGGCCAGCAAAGTCTCAGCTCCATTCAGTCACCCTTGACTCCACCCTGATAAAAGGGAATATGGAGTCGTAAAAAGAAAACACGAGGCAGCATCTGCATTACCATCAGTTGTATCCAACATCTGAAAAGTTGCTGACTGTGGTCCTGCAAAGTAACCTTCTACAGTATATTTACCCCAAGGACCAAACAAAGCTCCTATAGCCGTAATGGCGAACCTATGACATCCGTGCCAGAGGTGGCATGCAGAGCCCTCTCTGTGGGTACACGTGCCATCGCCAGCTGCTGTTATGATTTCTGGCGTGCACATGCGTGCTGGCTAGCTGCTGGTCTTCACTGGTGCTGGAGCACCAGAAAATGGCCTGAAAAATGACCTGAAAACAAGCTAGTTTTTGGCTTTTTCAAGTCAAAAACAGCCTGGAAAATGGCCTGGAAAAACAGCCAAAAAAACAGCCCAAAACAATCTGAAAAACAGCCCAGAAAATGGACTGGAAAACAGCCAAAAAACCCAGCCCCCAAGATGACCAAAAAACCAGGCATACGCATACCAGCCAGCTGTTCTTTGGGTTTCCAGCGCTCCAGCATATGTGCATGAACACACATTTCATTTTTGGCACTCGGTGCTGAAAAGGTTTTCCATCACTGCCCAATAGTTTCTTGTCCACCTCACCAATATCTTTTAAAGCTTACCCTTCTTTTTATTTTTGATGGCTCCCACTCTTTTTCTACATTTTCTACTTATTTATTTAATTGTATTGGCTGCTCAACTCTAGTAGATCTGGGATGAAGCACAAAAACAGAAAGCTAACAATTATCAATATCACATCAACGTTACAATCGCTAAAATAATCAAAATCACATCGGATTATTCTACTATCAAAATACACACACATACACATTCAAAAAGTCACCTCCTGAAACTGGAAGCACCTATAAATTGTTTCCTTGTTTCAAAAGTTCTTCCATATTACCAAGCTTCGATGTAGCATTGCCATGTTGGAATATAAACAACTTTACATGTGTTTGTGGGCATTTCATAGTGTACATCTATATATAAAAGACCATGCAGTGCTTTGCAGAAATAGAACTAACCCTTTGGAGGTAGATTTGCATAGGAATGGTATGCTAGCTGTTGCAATCTTGAACTTTCAGAAAGCTTGTGACAAAATGTTTTATCAAAATGTCCTGAAGGGAATTAGCACTTAGAGATTAAGAGCAGCTGTTGTCTTATAAATCAGTTATTGGGTAGAAAAAAGAAGAAGACAGTTGGAATAAATCAACAGCTATAATGAAGGGTTGTAAGAATTCAGAAGAAAGCAAGTGTCAAAACTCTGCAGTCTTGTAATACTCCGATGACTATGCCTCCTTTAGTGGTCATAATGTTCTTTATGATTCAGGACCAGACGAGCTTCTTTTAGTCAAGAAAATTATAAATTCCAGCTTTGTTCAGACTCATTTCATGGTCTCTATATCTGATCTCTCTATGATTGTTTCTTCTTCTGTTGTTTCAAAGTTGGAATTGGATGTTGGGACTGAATTCATTGTACCATTGAAGTATTCACAAGGGTAAAGACAAAAATGGATTGCAAGACTTTCCAGAATCAGAGGCACAAACTTATTGGCAAACACAGCTCAGCTTAAGTAGGTATACATTGCAGGCCAAATCTGTAATTCATCACTATCCTGATAGGATCTGAACTGACAGTGACTGATCAGGAGAGAAACTGGAATTGTAATAGACCTCTTGATGAAAACATTGGCAAATGCATTCTCAGGATTCCTAGGCAAGGGTGACAAAGGAAATTTCTAATCGAGTAACTCTGCTTTATAGATCTATGTTAAGGTTAGATGGTCAACAAGCAGTGAAGAACATGGAGCTGAAAGTGGTTAAAAAAAGAGCAATAATTAAAATGTTGTCTTAAGTTGTGTGTATGTATAAGTGTGTGAGAAGCAAACTGATAGATTTTTTTTACTGAAATATTGTTGTTCCTGCCACCTGCTATGTATGCTACCTGTTCAATCAGTGTGTGCTACCTGTTCTAACACAGGCCAATGAAACATGGACACTAACCTCACAATCTATACAAAAGCTATGAGTGACGCAAAGAGCCATGGAAAAATACACGCTCACAAGACAAGATAGAAAGACCTGCCTACACATGGATTAGAGAACAAACAAAAGTATACGATATCATCAAGACAGCAAAAGAATGGAAATGGAAATGGAAATGGGCTGGTCACATAGCAAGAAGAACTGATGGCAGGTGGAACAAGGCAGTCCTAGAATGGATCCCACTTGGTAAAAAGTGTCCACGAAAGAGATCTAAAACAAGATGGATTGATGACATCTGCAAGTATTGCGGGTCCAACTGGCAAAAGAAAGCCTAGGACTGTATTGATTGGAAACATGGGGAAGAGGCCTCCATTTTGCAGTGGATAGGCAATGGCTAGAATGTTGAATGATGATGACTGTCATACACAGTATTTGAATAGTGGTCGATTTTTGTTCTTGGGTGCCCACAATTAATTAACAGATTAAATTTATTGGCAGCCCAATTTTATGACACTGAGGATATATAAGAAATATTTAATCATGTTGAGAAGATTGGTCATGACTCTTCCTCTAATGCAGAGGTCTCCAACCAATTTTGGTAGTCTGCAGCGCACCCGGGTGGAGGAGCTGCTCTGGGATGACCATTGGACCAGCCCTGTGACTAGAGCTCTGGAAAGAGAGATGAGAGAGAGATGAGAGAAAGAGAGAGAGATAGAGAGATACAGAGATGAGAGTGAAAGAGAGAGAGAGAGAGCAAGAAAGAGAGAGATACAGAGAGATGAGAGATCCCAGTGTTTTGTTTTCTGTGGGAAATGGGTCCAAACAACCCATTTAAGATGTTTAAGGTTGCAGAAGCAGGCAGCTAAGTGCCTGGAGGACCCCATCCTGACACTGGGAGACCAGGCACTTCAGTGAGCAGTGTACTGGATTTTTATTAGTGGTCTGCAGGATTTAAAATTTGGTGGTCCCTGAGATCCAAAAGGTTGGAGACCCCTGCTCTAATGTGTCTGTATCCCAAGGGGGGGAATATTCCTGTAGGACTTTTCTTGACATTTCTTTAGTTCAGAAAAGCTGAGAGCCCTGCCATACCCACCGTGAATATTCCTAAGCTTCAGTGAAAGAAAATACCCTGTAGATTTTAAACAGCAGCAGAAGAGTCGTGTGGTTATTGGATGCAGCAGTTCCTATTGGCAGATATACCTGGAACAAAGATATCTTCAGAGAGTTTTGAATTTATAGGACAGAAATTCTTTTCTAGCAGTTTAAGAGTGCGGCTCTGTTAAGATCACATGAATGTTTTATGAAGCTTAGGCTCTGTTTTTAGCCGTGTAGAGATCACATTGGTATCTGAAATGAACAGAGCATTGTCATTCCGAATTTCTAAGCTGATTCTTTTTTGATCTTAGGAAAGTTAGCCAAGGTGGTTTAACAAGGTTAACAGCCACATATCTATTTTAAAGTTCAGTGGTTTTAATTTGTGTACACGTCTACTGAGTTCATGGATACCAACTAGAAATAAGTGTGTGTGTGTGTGTGTGTGTGTGTGTGTGTGTGTTCTTGTTTGCCAAGTCTTTCTTTGCAGCGATTAGAAAGCCAGAAATATATGGGGAATCATAGAGGATGCACAGTGTTTGTGTGTGTTCCTGCAAATATTTATTTTATATTCATTTGGGTATTCTGAGTAAGTGAAAGAAGAGTTTCTCAGGGCTATTAAAATTTAAATACTTTGCAGTTACTAAGCAGCTCAGCATTCATATATGCTTACCTAAAAGGAGACAACCTTGAAAGTTAACACAACTTTTCATACCACCCCTCCTCCCAACCCAACTGCCTCTTAATAAATCTAGGTTGAGGTTAACTTTGTGAGGGAGAAACATGCTTTTCAGCTGAATATGCCGCTCCAAAATGAAAGTATGCCATATATAAGGAAACTGTAAGGTCAAGATACTCTCCACACAAGCCTGCCATAGTGCTCAGTTTCTGGGCTCCTTTTCGTATGGTTTAGATTAAAGTGCCCTTGCTAAGGAGCTGTCAGCCTCCTTGACCAGGACTTAAACAAGATGTGATAGCTGCATACAGCTTAACTAGACTGCTATGTTCAAACTTAGCCAAAATGTTTCAAAGACAGGACACAGTCTACATACAATCTAATTTAATGCAGTTAGGGGAAAAAGACATTAAATAGTTGATTTAAATACTAAATAAGCAAGGAGAGAAGCAACCTAGAATTAAGGAGAAATGTCCTAATGGTGAAAACAATCAACCAATGGAATAGCTTACCTTCAGAAACTGTGGTTGTACTGGAGGCTTTCAAAAAAGAGACTGGACAACCATTTGTCTGAAATGGTATAGGATCTCCTGCTCAAGGAGTGGGTTGGACTAGAAGACCTCCGAGGTCCCTTCCAAACGTATTATTCTATGTTCTATGAGTGTCCTGGTTCACCACGAGTATATTATTCCCTCTTATATCCATCCTTTGCTTTCTTTCCAAGGATTTTGTGGCCTGTAATTCATGGTCTTTAAGCTGGAGCTATTGATATAAATAATCTGCCTGCCCCAATGGTGGATTCAAATAGTTTAACAACCGGTTCTCTGCCCTAATGACCAGCTGGGTAGGCATGGCTGGGTGACTGGGTGGAGCTCAGGCGACAGTAAGTCTGGGCATACTGCCAAGAACCTTTAGCTGTTAAATGGGTTTAACCAAGAGGCAGCTTTTGTAAGCAGGGCAATAACGATTAGGCTAGAAACAACACCAGAATGTTTCCTTCCTGGCTTCTTTACAGGATTAGCCCTGTAAAGTAGAAAAAAACCCAAAGGAGATTTCTTCCAACAACCAGTTCTTTGAACTGCTTAGAAAGTTAACAACCGGTTCTCATGAATAGGTGGGAACCTATTGAATCCCACCACTGGTCTGCCCCCAAGAAACTCTAATTCCTGGTTTACCCCTCACAGAGATTCTCACTCCTTGTAATGTCTCTATCTTATATTTCTAGCCCCACACATGAAGAAATAAAGTACCTGCCTCAGGTGGCAAACTGAGTAAGGCCCTCCCTGTTATTCCCATGGCCCTTCTTACCACATTTCTGTCATTTTGAGATCTGTGTTGCTGATCCACTGTGAGGAAATGATCTTTTGCTACCTCTTGCTGATCATTATTTCCAACCTATGCGATCTATTTTACAGCTTTCTGTCTATTTACTGGTTTGTTCCTGAGAAAAGCTGTGTTTTTGGGGTGATGACAGGAGGGTAGTTATTATCTTTTTTCATTCCCCTGTTGGCTTGCTTTTCTTCCTCCTGACCCAACTCCTGCACAGTTCAATTATATAAGTATTTGAAACTGAATTTCTGAATATAGACAGCCTGGCGTAATTTCCTAACCCATATCCCTATATTCATTTCTGCTGTGTTTCACTTTTTTTCCTGATTCCTTTTTGTGTTTTTCTGGCTCCTCTGTGTGTTTAATCCAAATACTGATATCGTGTATGGGAATAAAAAGAAGCAAACAGTAGAAGTGACTTACAGCAACTAACATTTGTATGAAAAACAAAATGGGAAAAGTTAACTCCAGAGTGGTTACTGGAGTTATGGAATATGTTATTTTAAGGCCCGAATGAATTGAAGGTACTGTACAGGAAGCTAGAATTGCAGTAAAAATAGCTACTTTTAATTTTTCTGCTGCCTGGTTTTGAGGAAGATGTATTATTTGAAATAAATGTCACCAGCCAAAATCAGGAGATTAATCCTGATATTTTGGGAACCACAACAAACTGAACCAACAAATAATTCCTCCAGGATTACTGCTTAGATGAATTATTTTAAAATGTCTTGGAAATGTACAGAAAAGTTGGCAGAGCAATTTAATGTTGAAGCTGCCTTTCCAGCTGTGTAGATATTTAGATGTCACTGTAAAAGGCCATTTGATTAGGAAGCATGAGATCACTCCTTCACAGTTTCCAAACATTTTCAAAGGGATAAGGGGAGAAAACCAACAGATCTACATTGCATAGTCCACTAAGTTCTTTGTAGCAGCACAGATAATATTATGATATATACAAATGCTCAGAAACTTACCAAAACCACCCCTACATTACAAATCTGTAAATAGGACTGACATATGGGAACATGTATGCTGCAGATGGGAAATAATAGCTTGATGGACTGAAAATACTGACAATCCATGTCTAAAGGTTCTTTTGGAATGTCCCTGAACAAATAGGAGATCTGGACTTTTTAAAAGTACCTTTTGTTATTTTACACCAAAGAAATGAAGAACTCAGTTACTTCCACAAACCTGAACATATTGTATTCATCAATAGCACAAGAAAAAGTTGTTGGCCTTGCAACCACATTAGTAAAACCTAAGATTTTGCTCTTTAGTTCATGTACAGTCTGAAAAAGAGTTGACCAATTAACTCTTAATTATCATAAAAATCCACAATGTTGCATTCCCAATTTATAATATGATCAAAGAAATTATTTAAGAACCTTCCATTGGTGTGGGGGGAAAAGATTTGATTACAAAAATAAACTCTGTACAACATATATAATTAAACTCTCAAATCTTTTCTGAAAATCGGAGGGAAGGGTTTTAAAAATAATATCCAGATGATGCACACAAATAAAAATCTGACCAAATTAAGCTATATACATACTTCACATAATTATCTAAGACAGCCATGAAAAAAAAATTGAAATTATGGTGAAATTGCCCATGTATATAAACCTTTACAGGTGGATGGTACAAGGATAGATTCTGCTATAAATTTTTATGGATGCTACAGAAGAATAAAAAGCACAAGACAAGTGTTTAAATAGCAACAAAATATGTAGCACAGAACTGGAAATCAGCATAAAATCTGACATCAAATGTATTCTATCGGGAGATTTGGACTATGGTTTTAAATGTGCATTAACCGATCAAGACACTAAGGTTGGAAGAAGGAGAAGGAAAAGAAAGAGTGGCAAATGTATTATCTATGCTGGTAATAAAAGAGAAGTTTGCCCTCTGATTTTTCTGAATGTTCCTCTTCACTCCTTGTATTTTATGCAGTTTTAGCTCTCATGGTTCAGGGGCAGATATGTGTGAACTATATAAGGTCAGTTAGGGTTTCGGTATTTCATTATTAAATATGTTGTGTAAATATGTCGTGTAAAAAAGAGAGATTTCTTAAATTTCAATTTTATATTGCTATGTACAACCCTTTACTCTTCAGACTGAAAGATTGAGTACTTTGAATCTCGGATTTGTGGCCATTCTTTGGTAATGACTCTCCTACCAAATATCCCGACTAGTGCTGAGATTGCACCAAGGTAGGTTTGCCATTTCCAATATCTGCCTTATTACTCAGTAGCTTATTTTTTTTAACCAGCTTCATCACAGCTTATTTAGATGTACAAAGCATTTCCCTTTGCAGATGTAGAGAATATTTGTTTTCATCACGATATTGAAGCCCATATAAGGGACAATATTCAGCCAACCTTGGCTGACCCCCAAAGTGTGGTTAATATTTGGGGGTTCGGTGGGAGCCACGGTGGAGCAGTGGTTAAAAAGTACAATATTGCAGGCAAACTCTGCCCACTGTCTGGAGTTTGATCCTGATGGAGCTCAAGGTTGACTCAACCTTTCATCTTTCTGAGGTTGGTAAAATGAGGACCCAGATTGTTGGGGGCAATATGGTGATGTTGTAAACCAGGGGTGCCTACACTTCCTTCATGTGCGAACTACCCCGGCAAGGGAAAGGAAGCAATCGCCCCCACCCTTCTGCGCATGTGCACGCTCCTTCCCCCCACCCTTCTGCGTGCGCTCCCCCACCCTTCTGCACATGCGCACACTCCTTCCCCCCACCATTCTTCGTGCACTCGCGTGCTCCCCCACCCTTCTGCGCATGCTCATGTGCTCCCCCACCCTTCTGCACGTGCGCATGCTCCTTTCCCCACCCTTCTACGCACGCTCGCGTGCTCCCCCACCCTTCTGCGCGTACTCCCCCTGCTCCT
>JAOYMU010000192.1:11444438-11461155 GCA_025802295.1 Psammodynastes pulverulentus | reverse complement strand
GAGTCCAAATGACTCTGAGTGTTTAAGGTTGCAGAAACAGGCAGCAAAGTGCCTGAAGGACCCCATCCTGATACTGGGAGACCAGGCGCTTCAGCGAGCAGTGCACTGGATTCCTATTAGTGGTTCACGGGATTTAAAATTATGAATTTGGTAGTCTCTGAGGTCCAAAAGGTTGGAGACCCCTGCTGTAAAGCACTGTGAAGTGGTATATAAATCTAAGTGCTATTGCTATGTGAGAGGACCAGCAAGACTGGATCCGTGACCTGCTTGTTATTTTGTTCGAGTTGATGGGAACAGAAACCTGGGTTTTTGCTCTAATCCAGCTAGGCTCCTAGGTTGATTACAAGGCAGATCAGCTTTGGAAAAGGAGGGAGAGTTAAAAAAAAAAAGATTTTTATGCTGTCTCTTTCAGCAGGTATTTTTCCAGAAAAGCCATTAACCGGCTTGCTTTTGTTATTAGACGTGTTGATAGAGTATGGTGTGGTTATCAGCCATAATCCCAGTAAAAATGTTCAATAGGCAAGATATCGTTCCCTGAGTCTCTTCCACAACCAATTTTGCTATATGTTTTGCCTCCTCCTGCCACCCTTCCCCTGCATTCCTCGATCGAAAGCGCATGAAATCTGGTGATGCTCTCCTGCAAGAGGTTTGTGAGCACATTATGCTAACAGGATCGGGATGGCGGCGGCAGAGCAGCTCCAGGGGGTAATACAAATTTCAACACCCCGGCACTTAAATCTCAATCCGTGAAAGGCCTATTAGTCTAATCACAGTGCTTCCCTGCCTTATATCAGCTGAAATAGCAGTTTTCTGTTCTCCCTGACAGATCAATAGCAGCAGGATAATAAATATGCCCAAGCACTTGTGTCCAAATTTAATTTCCATTACAAGGCCCAAGGAAAGCAGGAGTGATGGAAGCTCCGCCAGGGATGGGATTCATCACAATCGGCACTTGGATTTTCAAGCTGTTTCATGCTTTTGTGGCTCTGTTTGCGGGTTTTATGGTTTCTTTTTCTTTCTTTTGTTGGTTTTTTTTTGTTGCCTCTTGCAATGTCTTTATTAGATTCAGGGAAGCAGGCAAGGGGGGGGAAAGTAATTTCAAATCACGGGGAAGAAAAGGTGGTTACAAAAGGACAGCTCCACAATGTCTGCTCTCCCTCAACTCCAAACCCGCCTTGCTTCCCTTCGGTAGCTGGCACATGGACTTCAAAGTGCCCATTTGCACAGCCGTAGCTCTCAATTAATAAACATCATGCAACATCTGAGGTGGCTGGATCAAACGGCAGGGCTCAGCTGCTGGGCAAGCTAATTTTCGGATGGGGGCATAGGGGGAAAACAGTAAAGTGTGTATTTCAGCCAGGAGAGGGGTGCTGATGAAAACAGCATCTCTCTACCCTGAGTAAGAAGTGAAATATTGCTAGACTACTGGATCTGAGTTCCTTTGTTGGATCCCACCCTTAGGAACAGGGCCAAGGCCCTTTGGAAAAGACTATGAAACTGAGATATGTTGAGAAAGCATCCTGGGTAAACTGGCACACTTGAACATTGGTAGCTGTGGTTTTAAACATTGTGGGCAGTAGAAGAGAGCGGTGATCATCCTTGTTGCAGAATTTATTGCCCTTTGCAATAATATAACAAGAGCATTTAGAATTATATGCCGCCCCATAGTGCTTTACAGCAATTTCTGGGTGTTTTACAACAGCAGCCCTCAACCTTTTGAACACCATGGACTGGTTCCCATGGGGGAGAGGTTTTTCCATGGACCAGAGTGGGCGTGGTTTCATGTGCTGCCTGCATCCCACGGATGAGGCATTGCTTGTTTACACGGTCTGGTTTCTGGCATGCCGCAGACCAGTGCTGGTCCACGGATCGGGGGTTGGAGACTCCTGGTTTACAGTATAAGCATTATTTGCATATTAACCCCAACAATCCCCATTTTACCAATCTCAGAAGGATGGAAGGCTGAGTCAACCTTGAGCTCCATCAGGATCCAACACAAGGCTGGGGGCAAAGTTTGCCTGCAATACTGCCTTCTAATCGCTGCACCACCAGTGACCAATATCCCACTGAAGATTTGTATTGCCACTGACCACATTGAAAAGGGCCCTCAAAACCTAGCTCTTTTGGGGTTAGGTTGGGTGATGGGGCTCTGGTAGAAATGGTGCATGTTAGAAAAAGGGAGTGTACTTCTCTTTCTTAATGTTTACTATTCTAAAAAGAAAAAACCCTATGTTTTTAATCGGTTTTTCATACACCATAAACATATTGCCTGCCTGCCATCATCTTGGAGTTGGACAATGTTTTATATTTGACAAATAAATAGATAAGGTGGGAGATAATATGCTGTAATAAAATGAGTAACCAACTCGGGAGAGAACATAGTTCTGTTCTGCAATCCTTCTCGTCCTGTCCCTATATCTCAACTTGTTGTACTGCACAAGGAAATTGAGGGGAGAGGACGTTTTTCAGACTCTTCTGGAAAAAAATGGGAGTGGCATAAGAGTTGGCACAACGTAGAGGCTAGGACAGAGTGCTAGAAATCAGAAATTCCCAAATTCTCATTTGCATGCTACCACAAATCTATACTATAGATTCAATTCACACAAGATAGACTGGTCAGGTTACCTGTGATTCAGCAGGCTATAGAAAACTAATTACTATCTTAGCAAGTAGTATGAACCATACTGTCACATTAAACCTATAATGCTCTTTCTTCTGGTATAGCATCTTTGGTTTATCCAGGTTTAAGATTTAGCCTGTGATATGAATCCAGCTACATACATGGAGATCCTTCTCTTTACCTCAGTCATCAACTTCTGCTATTAGCAAGGGAGGCGAACAATATATTTTAGAGTTGTTTGCAAGGATAATAATGGGTAGATAACTCTTGTGAAGTATTTTAAAGTACTATTAAAGAAGAATACTTGTAGCTCAGGGTTGACATAAGGGGTCCTAGGTGTTCTCTGAGCTTGCTTATTTTCTTGCAGATGTTTCATTATCCAAACTAGATAACATCATCAGGGTTAGTTCTGATGATGTTACCTAGTTTGGGTAATGAAACATCTGCAAGAAAACAAGCAAGCTCATAGTTAAAAGTCTCGCAAGTACTGTATTAACATTAATTATGATTAAAGCGTTGGAGAGTGGTTGTTAAGTAGGCAGCATGGAATTTAATTTGGAACGGGCAGAGGTGGGACAACATTCCCAGGTGGAACACTGCTCAATATCTTGTGGTCCATGTACTGTCCGCTAAGTGTTGAGATAGTTTCAAAAAAGAATGAGCATGAAAGGAGGTAGGTCTGCTCTTCTCTGTGCCTAATTAGGCCATGGTTGTCAAACTTGTGGCATCACATTGCCATCGTATGATGTTTCGTGATGTTTTTCGCATTTGCAGAGCTGGGGTGGGAGTGGCCTGCACGTGACACATTCAGCCCGCAGACCACCAGTTTGACACCCCTGAGTTAGGCCATAATTGTTCAGACAGAAATAAGAAGTGTGTTGCTTCAGTTGGATGTCTGCTATCCTTGACACTAAGATAGAATTCAGAATTCAACACCACCTATAGATCAACCTCACAATCCACAAATGTTATGCATTCTTGCTTTGCATTTCAGTAAATTAGGGTGTTTTCAGGAGAGAGGGAAAAAAGTCAGGGATGTTTTTTGCAGGGGCTCATATGTTAGTCACTGATGAACCATCCAGTCCCTAATGGCTTGAAGACTTGACTTTAAGCCTTCATTGGTTCAGCCTTACAGTGGAATAAATGACAACCCAGAAGGCTTGGACCCTTCTCCCCTAATTTGAGCAGGATCCAATGGCTTTTTGCTTCTTCAGCAGGTTTGGGGAAGAACTCTTCACCCTGTGAGGGGAAGAGACTGGTTTGTGTATCAATAAAATGCTGTGGGGTCATCACAGGAAGAGGGAGGAAATGGGGGAGACCCTTGGAGAGCTGTATTGCAGCTGGTAATAACTAGCACCAAGTTCTGCCCGAGGCCCCTGGACCCAACAGTAGGCTTGTTAAGTACATTAAGGAAGGAAGGACATCGGCAAAGCCCCTGGCTATTTGCTGAAGTGTCATATGTCTGTTGGCTGGATCTTGGAGCTGTGCAAATTCTCTTCTCCCTCCCATCTGGCTTCTATCTCCCAGCTGCAGGGTTTGCTTCACAGAACTGCAAATGTCCTAGATATTAAAATTGGAAAAGAGATCCGGAAAGTGACAGAGGATATCGGCTGGAATTATTTCAGTAGTGTTTCTCCGCTGACACCATCCAGTTGTGCCCCATGCCTGCTTGCTCAGGGGAATGGCTACACAATCTGAGCACCAAGTGCTCCCTCATTAACCTCCCTACTTTCAATAAATATGTTATGATTAAGCTGTTTTAAGGGCAATGAAGCAGGGGATGGCTTTCAGGAAGTAAATTGATCAGGTTTAAAAACAATGGGGGTTTGATTCTGTAGGTGCCCAGCCTCCACTGGGGCACCCACTGGCTCCAACCTGAAGCACATTCCTGAATGGTTCCAAAAGAAGTATTAGCTTTGTGCTCTGGATTACCAAGGCCACCACAAGAAGCAACCTAACATTGAGTGTTGAACTTGGGATGCGTTTAGTATAAGCCACTGCGAACTTTTCAAAGGAAAAACAACGTGTATTTCTAGGTAGAAAATTAAATTTCCCCATTGGCATGACTGAAAGATACATCATGCTGAAACAAATTTTCCTCAGGATACTATACCTTTCATGGAAAAGTTTTACAACTTACTTCTGGAGATTCCCAGGGTCCCCAATGCACCTTCTCTGTAAGGAATAATTAGAACATCAGCATTTTTTAGCTTAAAAAGAAGGCAGCCGAATGCGAACGTGTTTGGTGTGTATAAAATCAGACAGGGAAATTCTCTTTCTCTCAAAAGCTATTTGTAAGATTTAGAATAGTTAGAAGAAAGCACTTCTTCAACACATCGCATAATTAACTGGTGGAATTCATTACTACAGGATGCAATGAGAGTCACTAACCTGAACGGCTCAAAAAAAAAAAAAAGGAATTGAATGTAGATTCACGGAGGACTGATCTATCAAAAACTATTGCTCTTTAAAATTCAACGTTACTGTCAAGTTGAAGGTAACATTTGTAGGGGAAGAGTGGCACGAAAGCATCTGTCTCATACCTCATGCTAGGAGCATAGAATTGTACAACCTGGAGGAGCACTTAGAGATAGTCCGATCCAGGGTTCTCACACTAAATTGGCAGAATGTGGGCCATTTCATGCAGTCTCAACACTTTATAGGCATGGAAGGACTGGGCAGCAGGACAGGGCACTGAATACTATGTGGATATGCAAATGGGCCCAAGGAAAGCCCTCCCAGAAGATTTGGTAGTCTGTCAGCAATAGTGGAGCACGGTTGGTGGGCTTGGACTCCGAAGTCTCTCACACCAAGCAGTGTCTCCTTCTGGATTTCCTCTTTCTCATGATTTCTGGGGGGTAGCAAGACAAGGGGTAGGGGAGTGGTGTTGGCCAGAGAAGCTGGGCTGAGAAGCTGGGGTTTCCTGGTGAGGAAAGGAGAAGGTGACAAAAGACATTAACTCAGAAATAAACCCAAATATCACTGTTGTTCATGTTCTCTATACAGGGACTGACCAATGCAGAAGAACTCTTGATCTTGACACTAATACTTCTGCCCCTACAATGCTTGCTTTTCTTACAGCTGCTTTTCCTTTTATCTTATGATCCTCTGAGACACTCAGATCCATTCTGCGTGTTTTGCTCCCGAGTATTGTCCCCATCCCACACTCAACCCTTTGATTTCTCCCCCCCCCCAAATGTAAGACTTGTTTGTTTGGTCCCCCATTGCCACTGGGAGAAACACATTACTGGACTATGATGGACCTCCATCTGTGTTCTCTCCCTTTTCTGCACTAGCTTACTATGTTTTTTATGTAAATGCCTACATATTTTAATAAATCTTTCCCTTAAAAAACATTTCTGCACACTCATTTTATAACAGAATAACAAAGTAGGAAGGGACTTTGGAGGTCTTCTAGTCCAACCCCCTGCTCAGGCAGGAAACCACATACCGTTTCAGACAAATGGCTGCCAATCTCTTCTTAAAAACATCCAGTGTACGAGCATCCACAACTTCTGAAGGCAAGTTGTTCCACTGATTAATTGTTCTCACTGTCATGAAATTTCTCCTTAGTTCTAGGTTGCTTCTCTCCTTGATTAATGTCTATCCATTGTTTCTTGTCCTGCCATTCATTATAAAAAATGTCTACTTTGTCACGCATTCCTAATACCCATTTTTACATGCCTATTTCCTTAAGATCAGGAAAGTGTGAGAGGCTGTCCGTTTTCTTTAACAGAAAATGGTGGAAATATTAGTGCGATGAATCTAGAAGTCGGAGAAACCAGCCTTTATCACATCTGAGTCTGATGCCTTGTTTCAAATTCATTGTTACCCAACATATAAAAGCATTCTTTATTTCAAGCCTCTCAGCTGTACATTTTTGAAAATTTGATCCGTCTGCCTTTGCTTGAAGGAAAAAGGGTTAAAGAGTAGCTGCTTAACAACTCAATTGCCTGGGAGACCAGATGAATTTACATGCATTATCCATCGTGGTGGAGACTTTGCTAACAGGGACTGCTGGTCCCATCTAGCCGCAACCGGCTGCAATATTTGATAAGAAGGAAGCTTGCTAGTGATAATAATAAAAAAACCCAGAACATTTATATCAAAAGTTACCGGGATCCCAAAATATATGGCCATTTCCAAATGACTTGTTATAAATGGCTTGCCCACTGCCTGTTTCTTTTCATTGTTTTTGGTTGCGCTTATGTTACGATGGAGGGTCCGTCTGCTTACTTTAAGAGCCCATGAAAAAAGAGTTGCAGGGGAAATAAATAATGGTGGCAAGGAAATGCTGCATTCGAAAGCAAAGATATTGCACAGCCAAGAGAAATAAAAGAAAAGAGAAATGGTAGCTGTGTGAATATGTTGCGCCTATTCTTGTCAACAACTCTCCTGGTATTTAAGAAATGCCTCTCAATCAACGTACAGGAAGCAGAGGCTGAAAAAGTTGTTTTACTTTTTACCCTGCTGTGAACCGCCCGAGTCTTCGGAGATGGGGTGGTATATAAGCTTGAAAAATAAGCAAACAAACAAACAAACAAACAAACAAATAAACAAACAAACAAACAAACAAACAAACAAATAAATAAATACGCACACAAAAAGTCTTGGATTTCATCATTGCACCTGCAGACTTTTATCACCACTACCCCTCAATGGACTTTCCAGAATCTCATTGTTTTCAAATATCTAATGTGCACAACAAAAGTTGGATTGACAACATGAGATGAAAAGAAGCAAATGCAACAGATAAGAACATGATTAGTTTCATTAGGTCAGAACACCCTCCCCAAAAAAGATACCGTAATTTCAGGTAGTTCATGGAAAGAAAGAGACAAATGAACAGATATGGCAGATGAGATTCAGACAACATGTATACAAAAATAGCACTGACACTTAGACTTACATACCAGCCCACAGCACTTTACAGCACACCCTGAGTAATTTATAATGTCAGCATATTGCCCCCCAACAACCTTGGTCTTCATTTTACTGACCTTGGAAGGGTAGAAGCCTGAGTCAACCTTGAGCCAGTCAGGATCAAACTGCTGGCTGTGGGCAGTGAGTTAGCCTGCAATACTGCATTCTAACCACCGTACCATCAGGGCTCGGTGGTTGTAATTCAGAGTTGTAAGAATAAAAAGTCAGAAAGAGCTCGAGCAGATTCATCTCCCTTCCTTTCTTTAGGCTAAGGATGGAATAATGCAAAGACAACAGGTTTCATGTCGCCTCTGGCCATTCTCTGTGCCATGGGGAAGATCTCTTCAGTTTGATGATAACCCATTCTCTGCAGCAAAAAGTGGCAGGGGGGAAGCCTCAAAGGATTGGTTTCTCCTACTTTAGAAGTTAAAAAAAATATCATGGTGTGGTACCTCCAGGTCAATTTACACTCTACAACACAGTGGTGTTGATACTTTGCCCTGGAATTGTGAGAAGAATCCATGAACCAGCAGAACTCAGTGCCAGGGTTGGCACTTATGTTCTCAAGAACAGCTCATTTTCATGCCTCCAAGTGCTCTATGAAGAGTATATAAAATTTTGAGACGGACTAGAAAGAAAAGCTACAAATCTGAAACATCATACTGGTAGTTATGAGGTGCTTTTATTTATACTTCTGATACTGGGCCTTAACTATTTTAAATTTAAGGAGCGCTGATGGTGCAGTGGTTAAAATGCCATATTGCAGGCTAATTCTGCTGACTGCCAGCAGTTCAATCGTCACCAGCACAAGGTTCACTCAGCTTTCCATCCTTCCAAGGTCAGTAAAATGAGGACCCAAATTGTTAGGGGAAATATGCTAATATTGTAAACTGCCCAGAGAGTGCTGTAAAGCACTAGGGAGCTGTATATCAGTCTAAGCGTTATTGCTATTGCTAATGTTATTTGGCTTAATTCCTGTTTGCAATGAGAATACTTAGGAGATGAATGTATTGTATAAGGTGAAACTGCCGGGTCATGGTCTGGGGAACTTGATGGGGAATATGATTACCTGATTGTCAATCAATTCATTTTGAAAGCTCGTTACTTGTGTCTTCCAAATAAATCCTCTATTGCCTTTACATGAATCGATAGCGTTTGCAAAATAGAGCATTTCTGTTTCTCTCTCTTCAAAAGCATTCTATAGAGTCAGGGAAAAGATAATAATGGAAATTCTGTATAACATTTATGTGGGGATCTTTATTCTCTATAAGCAAAGAACTAATTCAGAATTATGGGTGCAAACATTTTTAATTTAACAGGGCCAGAGATAGTCTTGTCAAATGTGTTGTGGGCTTTATGACAGTGAGACACAAAGGGAAATCATTGTAGATCACAATAGGAAATGGGAATGTTTAAATATTCCCTGGTCACATTTTTCCTATCCTATCCACTCTTCTTCTTCCACTGATTCTTACGAATTCACCTTCTCCTGCTAAAATGAAGGTTAGATGCCAACCAAGTACTCTAAGTACAAAAGCAGAAAGTTAGCTTGTGGATTCTCTTGTTATTCCTACTTAAAGAACAGGGATTTTGGTCGAGCCACAGCTAACTTCCTCCTGTGGCTTGTAGCAGCAGCAATAACAGGAAACAAAAAAATGGCAATGATAATAAGGAGAAATATAGAAAAGGCCATTCAACATAACAGCCGGTAAGAAACACAGCGACAAAAGGACATGGAAGCCTTCTAAATTTGGTGGTGTCAGGGTTTAAGATCCTCCCCAAATTAGTGTCAACAGCAGAGTTGGAAATAAATGGAAGTCTTGTTAAAAATCTGCATGCTGTCTTTGTTTCAGAATGTAGATTAGTAAGAAATTTCCCTGCAGTGTGAAGAAAGATAGAGAATAATGCAGTAAGAAGGTGGTCCAATAGATTCCCACTCCCTGACCACATGAACTCTGGAGTGCAGGGTTCTAAGCAGAGGTGGTATTCAGCAGGTTTTGACTAGTTCTGGAGAACTGGTAGCGGAAATTTTGAGTAGTTTGGAGAACCGGCAAATGCCACTTCTGACTGGCCCTGCCCCCATCTATTCTCCGCCTCCTGAGTCCCAGCTGATCGGCTGGGTCTTCTTTTGTTGCCCTGCATAGGAGAATGAAGCTGGAAAGCAGGTTAATGGGGTGGGGAGGGAATGGAGATTTTGCAGTATCCTTCCCCAGGAGTGGGGAGGGAATAGAGATTTTACAGTATCCTACCACGCTCACCAAGCTATACCATGCCCACCAAGTCATGCCCACAGAACCAGTAGTAATTTTTTTTGAATCCCATCACTAGTTCTAATTATGGGCATGGACCTTTCTACCCAAGGCACTATTAGTTTACGAAAAGTACTGCAACAAGAAATCAAAATAGCAATGGGTTTCCAAATTGATGAAGGATAAAATTATGAACACCTGTTGAGAGTGATAAGTAGCTAATTAGACTTTCCAAGACCAACAAGGGGGATTTATGAAATATCAGATGTGCCTATTTTACTGCCTTTGGTGAAACAAGTTTCCTGTTTGCTCCATCCTCTTGTGCATCTCGTCTATTTCACAACATCGATATGCAGCCTTCCTTCCAAGAAAGGCTTAGTTTAGCTTAACTTAGTTTAGCTTTCATAAATAAATGCAGGAACAGCGGTTAGAGTAAATTCAATAATACTTTTGTTTGGGAACATTTTAGCAATGTATGCATTTTCTTACTCATTATTATAAATTTGTTGTACCAGTTGCCAATATAATGTGGTACTTTTTCTTCACCAAAAAGAAAACTAGACCATTCTAAATGAACCCCGTTGTTTCCTTCATGCTTACCTACGATTTACACTCGAAAAATTTATCTACAGATCCTCCTATAAAATTTTTCCTTTCTGTTTTTGTTAGCCTCCATCCTTTCATGTGTAGGTAGTCCTCGCCTTATGACAACTGGGACTAGAATTTCAATTGTTAAGAAATGCAGGTGTTAAATGAGTCACAACTGATTTTTTTTGTCACAGTTGTTAAGCAAATCACTGCAGTTGTTAAGTATATCGTGCAACAGTTAAGTGAATCTGGCTTCCATCCATTGACTTTACTTGTTGGAAGGCGGCTGTGAAGATCACGAATGGCGATCATATGCGGTAGTGGGATACAAAGGTTTTTACTACCGGTTCTGTGGGCATGGCTAAGTGGGCATGGCCAGGTGGCCATGTGACTGGGTGGCCGTGGCTATGGTGTGGTTTGCTTTTTTTTTTTTCATTTTGCAGCACCACCATCCCTGTGCTCCGTTTTTTGCCTACTGGGCCTCAGGGAAGCCTCCTGGATGCTGAAAAAAGAAGCAGTACAACAGCGAGGGGGGGGATCAGCTGTGCCGCGTGATTTAGATTAGCTAGAAAGCAAGAGATCCAATGATTTCCTGCTTTCTATCTAATCTAAATGGTGCACTGTTGGAAATACCAGTTTGGCCGAACCGGTAGTATTTGTTTTACTACTGGTTCAGGTGAACCAGTAGCAATTTTTACCAGCGGTTCGCCCTAACCAGGCCGAACCGGTAGAACACCACCTCTGATAATATGACCTTGGGATGCAGCAACCTGTTCTTAACCAGCTACCCAAAAATAGCAAACCTTCTGAAGTTAAAGATTCCTTTATTAGGAGTGCTGGCAGCCCCAGCAAAAAGTTTCTCTCTCAACACAAGTTAACAAGTCTGTCCAGCCAGAAGATGAATAGTTGTCTACCACATCTATTCAGCTCCACCCCCTGCCTTTTATCCCCAGAGCTAGGTTGAGGCTCCACTAGCAGGATTGGCTCTTTCTTCCCAAGGATTGGTCCACAGATTTACATTGCTCTCCCCTGCCTTCCATGCATCCGCATGTCAGGCACTGAACGCAGCTGTTCCTCCTCTTCCTCATCAACCACCTCCAAACCTGGGGGCAGTTGACTCTCCATCCAAGGGCTGACGGACTTCACAGGCACCGCCTCTGTTTCTCTCTCTGCCAGCTCCATTCCTTCTTTCCGCTCAGAGCTTTCAGGTTGCCCTGATGCCGACCCTGACTCCCATGCCTCCTTCTCCTTCTCTGATTTGGCAGCTGGAGGGTCTAGCAGCCAACAGGGCACAACACAACCATTGTAAATATCTGACAGTTGCCAATTGCCTGAATTTTGATCACATGACCATGGTAACTTTTCAGTGCCATTGTAACTTTGTATTTATATATTAATCAAATTTGTATAGCCACCCATCTCAACGAAAGTGACTCTGGGTGGCAGAAAACAAGCTGATAAAATAACACATATAAAAACAAGAAATAAAAAATTTAAAAAGTTTTGCAAATATATACTGAAAGATATGACAATTAGTTGCTATGAGCATTCAGTTTGGAAACAGTGAAAATTGAACTGTATGGGTTACTTTTGTTTCAGCCCTTTACTGTTCCAAATTACATGCATATATTACTTTCCAAAATCTCATTTAAATGTTAGATGATAGATAATTAGATAATAGTGGATGGATGGATGGATGGATGGCTAGATGGATAGATGATAGATAGATAGATAGATAGATAGATAGATAGATAGATAGATAGATGATTGATAGATAAAGGATAGGTATAAAACTCAAGTCAAAATCAAGCAAAAGTCAAATAGAAATAAGTCCTAGTGAAAAGAATTGAATATGACTTCACAGCATGATCTTGTGTAGAGCCAGGTACCTTTATGCTCATTGATTTCAACAGGTTTAGACATGTCCGTCATCTCTGTAGGTTTCAAGGACTTCATCGTAGCTACAATAAGTCATTAGATTTTTAAAAATATATATATGTCTGTTACAGGGTAAGATATATACACATTCTGAAAGGTGGTGGAATTGGTTTTGGCACTCATTGGATTTTGATGCATTTTTTTCACACTAGCAAATGCATGTTAAAACTACTTCTGTCACCCTTAGAACATGTATCTCTTTTCATCTCTCAATACATAATTTCCAATTCCCTAGCAGCTCCGTGTTTCCTTGCAAATAGGTATCAGTTCCTGCTGGAAAGGTCTTCCCGAAACAATAAACTTATATATGGATTGGAAAATAATATTGCCTTTCATTATTCTTTGCCCTTTATAGAGAAAGGGGAAAATCATAAATAAGATACAGAATGCAATCCTTCTATGGTCTTTGCCTGCAACATATGCTAGTCAATTCACAGTTATCAGAGGGCCTTTCATAACAGGCTCTGAGGTGTAGCCTCAAGCCAGAAAGAAGTTCTCCTTTCAAGAAACTGGCATGGCCACTCATCCTTGATCATGGGGGTGAGGAAGAATATGAAGAATTTGCCATTTTCGTATGCAATAGGCTTGCTTTCTGACAGCAGCTCTAGGGAAATAATATTTGTCAGCTGAGTACTTTATAACCATTGTGCAACCCTCCATTTGTTCAAACCACCTCCCAAAAGTTAGATAGCCTGCAATACTTTTGTTTGAAGCATCCTTCCTTAAAAACTTTCAGGACACCATTTACAGACACTGAAAGATGATGCTATGTAAGTACAACTCGGAAGTTATATGGGTCTAACCAGCAAACCAGGAATCCTCTAAGGATTACATCCCCCTTTCCGGAAAATTTTGCTGAGTTTTCACCAGTTCTCCTTTTGCATAAATGGGATTATGTGGAAGAGTTCCTAAGCACAGAGTCAATTTTCAGATACATTGAGGCAGACTGGGGTGCTATACTAAAATGAAGGATTTCCCATATTGAATATATACTGCTAGTTCTATAGTAATTTTATTTTTTATAAGATGGGCAAGCTGAAGGATTTCAATGTACAGATAGTCCTCAATTTATGACAGTAACTAAGTCCAGAATTACATTAGTAAGTTGTGACAGACATGCAATTTTATGACCTTTTTCCAGTGATTGTTAAGCGAACACCACAGTCATTAAAAAAATTTTTTTGTCAGAAATCAGAAATAAACACCGGAAAGCAGCAAAAAAAAATGAATGCCAAAAATTGCAGGACATTGCCAATGGTCGCAAATGCAAACCAGTTGCCATGTGCTCAAAATGCTTGGCAACAAGGATTACTTTTTGTCAAGTAAATGGAGGGGATTACAGCTGTTGAAACTCTGGAAGTGGGATTACAGCTGTTAGAACTCTGGAACTTTTCAAGGGTCCATCATAACTTCAAAGAGTTTCTAAGTGACTGGAAATTAAGCAGGGACTACCTGTATAGTAGAAATGCAAATGAAGGTGAAGAGCCTGTCAGTTGCAAGAGATGATTGTTTGAAAAGTGAGATGATGGATAGTTTGCAAGAAGTAAGTAAAGTAAGATGAAGTAAAATAATTTAGGGTTTAGTTGGCAAAGACAGCTGTTGGTCTTAGAAATCAAATCTTGATAATATTGGTTGTCAATAACTACATGTTATCACTCTGGGATTCCCTTAGTTAATCACTAGAAATGTGTGACTTAAATGGCAGAAGAACAGCCATTACAATATATTAGGAAATCAATACAAAATAGAATAGATTAAAGTGTCTGAAGGACATGCAGGCTAAGAAGCAACAGAGGCAGAACAGGGAAATAATCTTGAACTTTCTTATAAACAGCATAACCTTAAAATATATTTAGCCAGAAGTAATGCTCACTGAGAGCAGAAGTGACTTTCCAATCTGTTCAGAATTGCAATTTTCAGCCTAAATGTAATTCTAAATAAAGCATAAGAAATTAACTCCAGGGAAAAAAAGAAGATCAAGCCAAGAATGAATATTAAAGGGAAAAAATAAATAAAATGCACAGAGAAAATAGTTATTTAAATGGAGAAATCCTATTCTAGGCAGAAAGCAATGCTGGGAAAGAAAGCCCAAAGGAGAAATAAAAGGACTATTTGGTTCTCTGTGTCACAATACCGTTGTTAAAAGCAACTGAATGCTGAGATGAGAGACTGTATAAAGGGACATTTGCTTGGCAACCGGGCCAGAAAGTTGCAGAGAAGAGGACATTTGCAGTGTATCAAGAGGATTTGGTTCTCACTCCAAATCTCAAATGATTTTAAGCTCCCTGAAGTGTGGCTTCAAAGTACATATTTGCAATCCACTACAATTTATTCATCTAGCTTGTTGCTAGAACTATATTGCTGGCCACTCACATCCTAACATGTCCTGATGTTTGCCAATTCACACATTGCTCTCCACTGAGGCTTGGTGTGTCTCTTAGGAGGCACTGAGCAATCTGATTTAATACGGCCTGTGACTTCAGCATTACTGATTGTCCCTTCTCCCAGACTTTGTGATTTGGAGCTGTGTGCTGAATATTTATCTTTGAATCCTTCAACCTGCCTATTTCTAGTGTCCATGGCCTATGTTCACATGTTGGGTCTTTTGGCTGAGTTATAATTCAAATTTGGAGATATTTGCATGAAAGGGAAATTAGATCTAATAAATATAGATGAATGAAGATGTGTGGATCTATGTGCTGCTCAGGCTTTCAGAACCTGTAAAAAATAATTAAGTTATCACCTAAAGTTCCTGCAACATTAAAAGGATGAATGTTAGAAAATATAGAACAGCAGATCTGGGAAACCTTTAAGGATATCTAGGCTAACTTGAGGAAAATGTATTTCTCTTTCTATCTCAAAAGGTATTCATGTTCAGTCTAATTATCTTTTCTGCTCAACCCAGCTCTCAGGTTGCAAAGAAAATAAAGTATGCGAAATGATACCAGTTCATCCACGCTATTGGGTAGTAAGAGGATGAACAAAGCTTTCATGTTGCCTTTTTATTGTCAAATATTAAAAATACACACAGGGAGAAAAGAGAAAATGATTGTGGGGATTTGTCTAATCTACCAGTTCAGAGCAAAGCATAGATGGCTGTAGCTTAGTCCTTCAAATGACATGAAGCCTGGAAGGGACAAAGTTAGATATGTTGTCAGTTTACCCATATAAAAAAGGAGGAGTTTTTTGTGATTGATCAGGGAGTAATTTTCCCATATCCCTGCCTTCAAATATTCTCCAACATAGAATGGCAGAGCTGGGCTGAACAATTTATTGAGTATATCACTTGGCTCAGGGTATCACACTGGGAGGAAGTATCCATAATCCCTTGTCCTCAGAAACACGACATGGTTGCTATCCTGGTGAAATACCTGTTTCTCAGTTATGTTGGTTTTTGCATGGATAGTTCATATATTAATTGGCCACAATCAAGAATTGCTGCATCATTATGAGAGAATGGAACTGAATGCTTGCAGAATTACATTCAGTGGCTAGGCACCCTGAGTGAACCAAGACATTGGAGTATTGACAGTTGTTTATCTGGGCTATTTAGAACTCAGCCACTTTAAGATTCTGTGCACTTCAACTTCCAGAATTCCCCAACCATCATGCTGTGAAATCCATACCCTTTAAAGTAGCTGAGCTTGAGAAGCACTGATTTAGAATATGACCACTGTAATAGGTATATAGTTGAATCTTCTAATCTATAGGTTCTATATTTGGGCCCATGTTCCATTCTCCTAGCAATAGTACTTAGATTTATATACCACTTTATAGTGCTTTACATCCCTCTCTAAGTGGTTTAGAGAGTCAGCATATTGCCCCCAGCAATCTGGGTCCTCATTTTACCCATCTTGGAAGGATGGAAGGCTGAGTCAACTTTGAGCCTGTGAGATTCAATCTGCCTGATTGCATCAGTCAGCAGTCATCAGAAGTAGCCTGCAGTACTCCACTCTAACCACTGCACCACAGAGGCTCCTATTTCCATCACTTTATCGTTCTATAGGAAGGAAAGAACCATTTATGGAAATGGGAAGGACCAAAAGCAGGGACCAAACGTATGGCTGAAGAAATTTGTATTCTTTTTCTGTCTAAAATCCCTTACAGTTTCTCAAATCCTTTTCCATTTGAAGTATGAATGCTTTATACAGTAGTAACTTTCTGTATGAACTGATTTGATATATGCCTCCTACAGCAATAAGCACATTGGAATTTATCCACCTGTTTTCACTCTTCCAGAATCCATCTATGCAGCTTTGGACTCAAATGAATATCTCTCTTAATATATCTAAATGCATCATTTTATGCAAAATTAACTTTAAATATATGCAGGGCTTTTTTTCTGTGGGAACGGGGCGGAACGGCGTTCCGGATCCTTTTCGGAGTCCGCGTCACGTGA
>JAOYMU010000192.1:11427573-11438543 GCA_025802295.1 Psammodynastes pulverulentus | reverse complement strand
ACCTAGCAGTTTGAAAGCATGTAAAAAATGCAAGTAGAAAAATAGGGACCACCTTTGGTGGGAAGGTAACAGTGTTCTGTGTGTCTTTGACATCTAGTCATGCCGACCACATGACCATGGAGACATCTTTGGGCAGCACTGGCTCTTCGGCTTTGTAACAGAGATGAGCACCGCCCCCTAGAGTCGGAAACAACTAGAGCATACATGTGAGGTGAACCTTTACCTTTACCTAATATTGATTCAAAATCTGGAATGTCATTAGTCAGGTTACTTAAATATCAGAAGATTTAATGTCCAAGTGGCTATCATGGCCATGCTATAATTGGGATACTCTGTGCAAATGGGACAGATTAACGATTAACCTACAGACCAAGAGGAAGAAGAGGCAGAACACCATTTGATTCAAGAACTTCCTAGCCAATAAATATATCATATATATTTATTTCAGTTTCCTAATGTATAACTTTAGCTATTAATACACTTCACCAAAAACATAAAATCTTTTCTCAAGCAAAACGTCTATTGAATTTCAAAAGAAGGAGATGGATTTTCTAAGAGGGAGGGGTAGGAAATCTAATAAATACGGAGGTTGGCAGAAATAGTTTACATGTTTCTTTGAATATTCCTCTCCTTAAATTTACAACACTACCTTCATTGTTATCATTAACTCATTTTCTAGAACCTGATTTTAATGTCACAAACAAGATGATATAGTGTTATATTTTTAGAAGGAAAAAAGACAGCAAGCAGCTGGAAAGGCTGGGGTCTTTATCCCCAAAGGTCTTGATTGCATGAATATATTTTCCTGTGTCTCGCAATAATATATTCATGTACAAGTGATATTTTCCGGGGGCATGAAGATAGCACCATCAGAATGCTCATGAGTCACTTCCTGCAATTACAATACACATTAGTAGAACATTCAAGCACCAGTTTCTAGCTAACATGAGAATCCTGCTTAGATTATACTGATAATATACCCTACACTCACAGTATAAAAATAAGGGAAAAAATCACAATGACATGACTAAAGGATTTTCCCAGGCACATGGGAACAGGAAAGTACTCTGGGACAGATTTCTTTCCAAGAGAAATGACAAACATGGGCAAATATTTTATTTATAGACACTGCCAGTCTGCCTTGAAATATACCACACCTGGAATACTTCATCCATTTTTAGCCACCACATTGCAAAAAAGGTGTTAAGACGTTGGAAAAAGTGCAGAAAAGAGCAACTAAGACAATTAAGTGCCTGGAGACTAAAACATATGAAGAACGATTGCAGGATTTGGGTATGGCCAGTCTAGAGAAAAGAAGGACTAGGGGGAACATGATAACAATATTGCAGTATTTGAGAGGCTACCACAAAAAAATAGGGGGCAATCTATTTTCCAAAGCACCAAAAGGCAAGACAAGAAACAATGGATGGAAGCTAATCAAGGAGAGAAACAACCTGGAATTAAGGAGAAATTTCCTAACAGTCAGAACAATTAACCAGTGGAACGGCTTGCCTTCAGAAGTTGTGGGTGCTTCATCACTGGAGGTTTTTAAGAAGAGATTACATTGCCACTTGTCTGAAATGGTAGGGTCTCCTTCTTGAGCAGGAGGTTGGACTACAAGATCTCCAAGGTCCCTTCCAGCTCTATTCTGATTGGTTGTTTGATTGATTGATTGGTCAACCCCAAGACTGTATTGCAGAGGCTATATTTGGAAAAGTTGCAAAGAAAAATGTATTTTGTATTTGTGAATGAGACACACATATGTGTCAGTTAGAAAAAATACAAGGTTACATTTTTTTCTGCACATACTTATGAAAAATAAAAGGATGGAACAGAGTAATATTTGGATGATACTGTTAGCATTTAAATTGATCTGCACCTCTCCATGTGAGTACCACTCAAAACTGCAGCTACAGCAACAAGACCCTTAAGTTAGTAGATATGTTCTGCCAATAATTTTTGTAAGCTTATGATATCTTCAGTGCCATAATTCCTAGGACCAAGTGTGAAATTGCTACTGATTAATGTAAGAGTCAAGTCCAAATTTTAGAATTTGGGGAAGTGAGAAAATCACTATCTTTTCTCACCATACTTGCTCTAATTTTAAGCAACATTTATCATTGATTTTTTCCTTCCTACATTTTACAAGCCCCACATTTCTTAGCTTTTGCTCATGAGGAAGTATTTCATAGACCTTGATCATTTTGATTGCCTTTATCAATATTTCCTATAAAACATACCAATTGGAAAAATGCTGTACCACATTAGAAACGTGTAATGGAGAGGGGAAATAATCCTGAGCTTATTCATACTAATGCAGGCAAGATTCCTGCCTTAATGTAGAATCAACTCATCCTGGGCAAGTCTTATAATGTTTGAACTTAGATAGTTCCACATCTATATACCTTAGTTATCCTATTCCTAAAACAGATTAATTTGGACACAATTGGGCACATGCATCAATAAAGATGTCTGGTCAACTAGGAAATTGTATGGATGGAATGTGAATTGAATTTCCAAGCTCAGTAGATTAAATTTCTTCAGGGAAATGAGGCAAAATTGGTTGTATGATCAAGCATCATAAGCAAGATAAATCTACAACATTGTAGATGTCGGTGAGATGATCATTAATGATGTCTATCTAAGCTGTCTTGGTTAAGATTCACTCTGTTGAATCATCTAAATTACCTTTTACCAACTTGAACTCTAAGGAATAGTTTGCATTTGTTTATTTATATCTCTATTTCCTAATCTATTGCTCCTAATTATGATCAGTTCTGGCCTATCTATAAACAAATACAACTTTACCAATTAACACATCTGAGGATGAAGTATCATTGTCCAGGTTAAGCTGCACATCACTGGTAATAAATGTATGTAGTCCTCAAATGACTAGTTGTGCTATTGACCGAGGGCATTTTAAGGCTTCAGTGTTGCCACACTGGAACTGAGGAATAAAGAGGGGGAATGGAGATAGAGGGGTTTGTAGCCAAGACAGAATAGTTTCTCCCAGGAACCAAGGACATTCTTACAGGTGGCCAGGGAGAGGAGGAGCGACATCGCCTGGCAACCGGATGGGAACTTGATTGGACTATGTATCTCACTATTTGGGGAAAGGGGGAAACTTTTACTTTTAATTAGGTGAAAACCACGCGAATATTTAGTCGGTTTTCACCAGCTTATGCCAATATGATATGTCCAATAAACCAATTATTTGAGAAACTTACTTGCCTCAAAGCTCTGTTTATTATGGATGTATTACTTGGAACCCTGACAGCTACATTGTTTTCTCCTCTAGTCATGTCCAGCAGCAAATTCGTCCTCGATACAAATGCAGGACATACTGGTTCTGTTATATTATTTTTCACTTGTAGATAATTTGAGACAGACCTGGTTTAAATTCCTATATGATGTGTCTGTTTCTGATATCTTGGCTCTTGACTGGATCATAAAATAATGTTCCTCAAGGCATGAGGATTCCAGCAAAGCATTGTTCAACATTTTCAATGCAGCTGGAGAATGTGGATCGTTTTCCTTAAGACAGGAGTTTTTAGCTAGGGTTTTAAATAGGGATTAGTATAGATTTTAAGTTGTATTGTATTTTAATTGTATTTGTCTAGTCGTTTTGTTTTTATCTTGTTGTGAAGCGCCCCGAGTCTGAGGAGATGGGGCGGTATAGAAGTTTGATTAAATAAATAATAAATAAATAATAAGACAAATTTAGGCTTTGTCCTTGCCAGTTAAGATTAGCCTCTACTGTGGTCTTAATTTACCTCACTCTTCATGTTTTGTTTTTCATTACTGGTTATGTTGTTAACATTTGTTTCATGGAACATTAAACAATCATGAAGGGACAAAAGGCAATTGCTATCATCAAGGCCAGGTAAGAATTAAAATACATTACAAATACAAGAGTTCAAATAATCAGTTTTTAAAATTTAATCTGAGCTGATTAAATGCCCACATGCAGGTACACAAGCACATGTACACTAAAAACTTATCTTGTTATTAGTCTGAAAATAATACTATTGTAAGAAGAAAACACCTTCTTATAATAAATAGTGTTATGACAATGGTTGTCTAATGAGCCTTTTATTTGATAACTCCATCACTAATTGAGACCCAGCATATTATAGTTACTCCTTCTTATCGGTATTATTGCTCTTTTTTCACTTTCATTCTGTTTGGTTTGCTCCAGAAACATGGCATGTCAATATAAATTTTAACAAAGCTAGTTATTATTTTTCACATTTGTAGTCTATGCTTTTTCATCCAGAAGCTCGGACTGATTTCATGGAATCGTCATGTTTCATCTCCCAAGAACTCTAAAATGTACAGTACATGTGATGTAGAGATGGGGATTTGCTTAAGGACAACTTTAAAATATTGCAATGAAAGTGCAATTTAGTGCACATCTGTCCAGAACTTTTATCTTTATGAAACTTAAATGTGAATAGGGGAGGACTCAGCAGAATTCTATCCTCAAACTCCCCATCTTTGGATCCAATAACTTACTTAAGTACCTGACTCTAGTTTGGTTTAGTTTAGATTATACTTGCACTTTACACCTTTCCATTTTGTGACAATCACTTTCAGAGAAAGATGCTATCAATCATCATAGCACTGTTTGCATGCTTATTTAGCGAGTTTATAATTAAAGGCAGTTAAAAATATCATGCATGAATATAAATCAGGTTTTTTTCCCCTTCTCTCCTTTTGTTTTTAAAGAAAAAGGGCCAACATGGTGACTTATTTCCTTCATCTAAAAGACACAAGTACCATCAATCAAACAGTTGGTTACTAAAGTCATTATGACTAAAAATTAAGACAATTATATACAAATGAATATTAATGATGCTTCTAGTCTTAATTAAGGAATTAATATTTTTTAAAACAAAAAATAGTTACAAACCTGCTTCCTCTTTTGTCTTTGTTAGGGAATAAAGGAGAGGGCTTACCTTTTACATTTAAAATAACCAAGTGGATTATAGTTGAAGACAATTATTAAAGTTAATTTTCTTATAGGGAGTAATTTGATGTGTTAATCAAGGCTGTCTCTTCCATCATTGGGTTGACTTCAATCTATGTGCTTATATCAAATGGACTACTCCAAAGCATTTATGGCACTTATTTACTAGGCAATGGACCATCTAAATCTGAAAAGTAAAAAATGTTCTGGTAGCAACTAAATTACAGTATTTCAGCTTCCACTTCTCTACTGAAATTAAAATGACAGGTCTGTTTCCTACTGTTGCATTGTTGTACTGCAGAAAAGAAAAGAAAAATGGCATTTGTACTGAACCAAAGAAAAAAGGAGATGTTCTCCTACTCATGTAACATAATCCCCTTTCCATCTTCCTCTGTTCCCATGACAGGTTGCAGAACAGCGTTCAGTACAGTGATTCATTATCAGCATCTTATATGGCCCTTAGTCTACATCCAAAGGATTGAAAGTTAGATCTATTTATATTCTGGTTTTGCATGGATGAAAAATACATGCTACAGATCTATGGTGAAAGCTGCTTGAAACTATCAGATGTGCTAGGCTGTAATTCCCCAAATTCTCAGCAAGTGTGTGGGTTTTTTTTACTCAGAAACTCAAAGTTATAGTCCAAAAGATTTTGATATCATCTAGCTGAAGAGAGCTGTATTAAACGGATACAGCATTTATCTTGATGCCTAATTTCTACTTGTCATATTTTGTGACTAGAGCCACATTTCACAGGTAGCTGAATTTCAGTCCCATGAAGCCAATTTGTAGGTTGGGTCAGGCATTTTTAATCCCAGTGGGTGCTGGACCAATATAATAATTATTGCCAATGGCTTGCTGGAATTGAATATTGTCACTGGTAGCCTAGTTGTTAATGATCTGCTTCCCACTGAGACAAGAACATAGGTGGTGATTGTTTCTGACAGCTCAGTTAAAACTTTTGGGGCTTTAAACCTGAGAAAAGTATTGGTGATATGAAGGTGGAGTGAACCCTCTGAGGAAGACTTCAAACCGCAATTCTGCAGTATTTTTTCTGTAGTCGCTTTGAAAAGAACAAATTCTGGAAATGCTAGGAAAACAGAGACTCTGTTTGTTGATCCTAGACTCAAATGATAACTTGTCTTTTTAAGAGTCACCTTAAGTGCAAAAATTTTTAGATAGATCTCTGATATGGATTTACAGCAAGGTATACATCAGGGCTTTTGAGTTCTCCTTGAGGAGCTTTTGGAAACAACTATTGTAGTACAACAACAACAACAACAACAACAACATGATCTAGTGAGGTGCTACCTTGAAGTTGTGCGGCTTGTGTACACCAAGGAAGATGAGAGCTATGGCAAATCATGCTTTCATACTCCATTTAATATATTCTATGGAATACGTAAAACAATAACAAGATAAAGATTACTAAACAAAGCATTTCACAGAATGCTAGAATTTACAAGCCAAGAAGCCACAAGACTTATAAAAAAATGAGTGAATATGTATGAAAAAAGATGATCGGTAAAAGTAAACTTGGTAAGGAGAAAAGCAGTGAAATTAATTTTTTTGTGTTTAATTCCTATAATGCTTGTTCTTCCATGTTGTTCTCTATTTCATTCTTTGCCACATTCTTGTCACTGGGTTTAATTTTATATGGATTAGTTATACAGTTCGGCTTTATTCTGCAGGTAGTATGTAATTTAAAATGTAGAAAGAGCTTGATAGGTGATGGGCAGGAGCAGTGAGCTGGAAGAGAAATTTAAAAAAAGCATCAGATGATGACAGATAGAATCTCTTTATGTCCAAGAAGTTTTAAAAAAGGTGAACTTGTTCAGATGGGATCGCCTGATGTACCTGCCATATGCTAAAACTGATATGCGCCATATAAAATCATAAAAAGATATTATTAACAAATATTGTACATTCTCTGCTGAAGAGAAGTACACATCTTTAATCTCATTACATAGTTATATATTGAATTCACAAGAATCAAAGCCCATCTTAGTTTATTTTAATATACCATGGTATGAAATTTATCAAGTGACATGAAAAAACAGATCTGTGTGTGTGTATATATACACATGCACATGCAACACCCATATACACACCCATATATACAGGATAAAGTGTGTGTGTGTGTGTGTGTGTGTGTGTGTGTGTGTGTGTATCTTTTTCCATTTGATAAGAATTAACATATTTTGCATTTTGCACCCAAGCTCAAAAGGGTTAATTTTAAAAATAATTTCAGCTTGACATACTGTAAAGTATGTTATTCATATGTAATTTTATTTTGTTGTTTAGTTTCAGAATCTTGATCTTCTCTTAAGATTTTTTTTTCCTTACAGGAGCCTTATTTTAGTTTGTTATGGATGGCTTCATTGTTCTCAAAATCTTTTGTATATTTTTATTTGCCTGCTCATTTACGATCTGATTCAAGTAACTTTAAAGATAACTAGAGTGTTTAAAGAAGCTACGTTCATTAGGTATACAGTCTGAAGATATTCCTATTAAAAAATATAAGATGGGAAAGTAGTTTCCATAATATTTTTGGGTGCCATTATTCAATAAAAGTAGCAACTGCAACAGTTTGTGCTTTAAGAAATTAAGAAGATTGTTCTTTTTGACTTCTGAATGACCCTGGTTTTAGTGTTTGAAGATTGAGTATCCTTTCCAGATTTTGCTTTCTTTTAGTTAGATGAATAAAGAAAACCATAAATACATATAATTAAATTAAGACATTTTTTCTGAAGGCAAACTAGGAAAGCTAGTTTGGGATTGATGATTTGTTTGTTAGCTTGACTATTCATGACTTTAGCAATAGCAATAGCACTTAGATTTATATACCACCTTATAGTGCTTTTTACAGCCCTCTCTAAGCAGTTTACAGAATCAGCATATTGCCCCCACAATTTGGGTCCTCATTTTACCCACCTCGGAAGGATGGAAGGCTGAGTCAACCTTGACTTTCTTAGGACTTTCTTCCTTAACCCCAAAATTCAATAGTTTTCAGTACTGTGTCTTTCCTGCTTCTTCAATCTAACTTTGGCTTCCATAAATTGTCACAGGAAATCCAAGACTCGAATTAATCTGATCTAACTCTGGGACTAAAGGCTCCTTAAAGGAGGTCCTGTGTGTAAATTATCAGTATAAATGTATGTACATGTAAATGTGTGTATATGTGTGTGAGGAGAAATAGTATGTATATTTATCTGTGTTTTAAAGGTAATTTTACTTTCTAATAAAAAGATGCAAAAAGTTATTTTATGACATAAATTTTATGTTAGAAATATTTCTTCTTTTTAATATAGATTTAGAAATTTGACATTTGACTAATATGTGACATGGAATGACAGTTTTCCTTTTTCCTGCTTTGATAATTTGGGAAGCTGAATTTTTATATATTTTTTTATAAATTTGATATTGTGATGATAGATAGATAGATAGATAGATAGATAGATAGATAGATAGATAGATAGATGATAGATAGATATAGAGATATGTACATATTAAGTGTTATTGTTCTCATATAATAATTATAGAACATTTATCAGTAATTGCTACTATTTTAAAACAATAAAGTTCTTTTTTTTTAATTTACTTGCTTTATAGACATATTGTAGAGACATACAGCACACTGTACTGGTTAAGCAGTAAATAGCTGGTTAAAATGGAGCTCAAATTCTCCAAAAAAACTGAAGTTGAAGAAAGCAAATTAGCATAAAAGTTCAATAACAAGAACCTATGATGAGTTTGGGGAACCAAGGACAATCATGCTTGATATTAGAACCCAAAAATAACATTAAAATTTTTAAGACTAAGATATAAACCTAAAATCACAGAAGCTGGCCCTAACCTCCTGGAAGAACTTATTAAGCCCAAACAGGATGTGTAACACATCTGTTTATATAATTTTCCTACAGAAAATGGAGTAGGCTAGTTGAGAACCAGGGAACATATTTAGTCACCCACTCAGATTCTCCAATAACCAGCACTCTGTCTCTTCACTTGGGTATCTATAAAGGGTATCTAAAAATGTTCTCAATTCTTTGTGTAGCACATTCTGACATAGAGCATGTTACGTATATAGTAGAACCTCTGGTCACGGCCATAATTTGTTCCCTAACTTTGATTGCAACCCAATTTCATTGTGAGCTGAACCTAATTTTGGAAATTTGGCGCTTACAAAAAAAATGGTGCTGAATGGGAAATTGGCTGTGAAAGAGAAAAAAGTGTGATTTTTTGGGTTGGAACCCAATATGGCCATGGTCAGAAGCGGTCGTGACCAGAGGTTCTACTGTACTGTTATTTTGGTACCATCTGTAGAGAATGGCCTACTGCAGCGGATGCTTATGGTCGATTGGAAAGACATTGAAACTGCTGAAGGCCAAACATTTGCTGGGTGAAGGCAGACTAAATCTGATGGCCCCGATTAATGGATTGGAAAGGAAGAAAGAAGAAATGGTGCCTTAGCAAACCTTATTTAAAGTACAATATATTTTCACTGAGAAAATATTTCTCAACTATAAGCTGAAAGAAATGAGGGTGGGGGTGAAATCCAATTTAAGTAAAGTTAATAATAGGACTCTGACAGCCCTCTTAAAAGTTTATAGTTCAGTAGGTTTCACTGCTAGGAAGATATGTGAGGCACTGGTCCATAATGATCCTCACTTAGGTAAGTATAATTGTTTCCATTTCTTCCTTTATCTAGCACCTCAAACATATTCCAGAGAGATTTTCAATGCAGTTTCTGAAATATTCATGAACATAGCTTTAAGATGTTTGGGAAAACAAGGAGGAAAATACATTAACCTTCAAAGTAATTTATGTGCTTTTCAGGTTACTGATTTATTAAGACACTTTGTGCACCTGTTCCAGTCATTAGTGATAGATTGTTCCATGGTAAGCCCTCACTCCATCTTAGTTAAATTACTTTTGCTGGTTGGATGGATTATTGGGTTACTTCACAACACTCTTCTAATTTGCTGTCTGCTATTTGGAAACATGTGATATATGTATCAGGTTTGAGACACCAAAAGTTAAGCAAATAAATGGCCCTGGAAACAATTCTACAGCCTTTGTCTTACCATGAAATTGTTCCCTATATCTTCAGTAACTACACAGCTGGCATTCACCACTTCTGTGACCCAAAACATCATACAGAACTTAGTTCCCACAGCCTTTGAATATTTGTATTCTCCATGAACCCAGCCTTTTCCCTCTCCTTCCTGTCTAGATATAGGACAGCCAACACAATCTCGTGAATAACTAGTTCAACCATTTTTCAATAGTAAATTTGGTACATGATATTCTTTTGGTCCACAAAAGAATATCATTTTGATGGATTTTCAAAAGATCTTTCTTAAATTACCAGTGCTTCCCAGTTTTGGATTAGAGATGTTGGAATATATCATCCTGGATACTCAGGAAGAAATTTCATTGAGTTAAAGGGAGTTTACTTCCAGGAAAACATGCATAGAATGATAGATTTAATCACCAGTAAATACATTTCCTAACACAAGTATGAGGCCAATAAAGAAACAAAAGAGACAGTGCCAGAATGTGTATTCAGCATAAAATTCTCCAGGAAAGCAATTTCTACAGAAGGAAAAGAAAAGGGGGGAAAAAAACCCCAAACAAACTACTGGAGAATCACTTGGGAGATAGTGGAGTGAATTTAGAGCTGTGGTGGCACAGTGGTTAGAATGCAGTATTGCAGGTTAACTCTGCCCACTGCCAGGAGTTCGATACTGACCGGCTCAAGCTTTCCATCTTTCCAAGGTCAGTAAAATGAGGATCCAGATTGTTGGGGGCAATGTGTTTACTCTGTAAACTGCTTAGAGCAGTGATGGCGAACCTATGGCACGCGTGCCACAGGTGGTACGCAGAGCCATTTGTGCCGGCACGCGAGCGGTCACCAAAGTTACCTGCACTGCGCATGCGCGCGCTTCCCAGCTGATTTTTCGGCGGGTTCGAGACCGTTGTCGCCCTCCCGGATGCT
>JAOYMU010000192.1:11358548-11373378 GCA_025802295.1 Psammodynastes pulverulentus | reverse complement strand
ACATTGCTGCCGCAGAATTGCTTTACAGGTTTGTTAGATGAAATTGCTCAATGCAGAAAATCAAGTCCATTTATGTCAAATGGTTCAGTGCTGCCATTAAATTATATGTTGCATATTTCTCAATAGTATACTATTTGTTCCTTCCAGCTGAGAACCAGATACTAACAATAAGACAAAATAAAATAGGTGAATATGTTGGACATGAATACCCTAAGAAGGAATCAAGAGAACTCAGACTGCTGGTGAACCATGAGAGTCCACTCTGTCAAAATGCTTGCTTTGGTTTTGGGTTCCCCCCCCCCCAAGGGAGCAGGAAGAATTACTGGGGAGGGGTGATTGTGGCACACAAAAATAACACAAGAGGGAATTAATGCTCCAACTGGCATTGCATTATGCTCTCAATGCATTGCATTATGCTCTCATTGCATTATGCTCTCAATGACATTCATTGTACAGATTAAGCAATTGAATTGCTCACAGGGAACAAAATGTGGTTGACTTCCAGGAGAAAGGAAGCCATGGGACAACCTCCCCCCTCCCTTCAGTCTTTAAAAAAGCAGGCCGCATGCTTTGAATATTTACAAGAAAGGCACCAGTCTTTGCACTACCAAATCAGCAATGGACAATCTTGAGTAGGAGTCACACCTCACATGGTGTCTGCTGGGACTCTGGGTAAATGGGGCATGTTATCCTCCCCTCAGTGTGACTGTGGGGGGGTCCCATGTCAAACTGTAGATCACATCGTGACCGGCTGTAAGCTGAGGACATATACCGGTCCATTATCTGATTTTTTTTAATATAAACAAAGCTGTGCTTCAATGGTTAGACGGCCTAGACATTGATATCTGAATATGGATCTTTTTGACATTTATGTTTTATTGAGTTCTACTAATGTAGTTGAAATGTTAATTTATATTGCTAGCCCAGGTATAATATGCCATATGTTAAGTCAATCAATCAATCACGTGAGAAATTCCAGCTTATACCTAAACCCACTTGTGTTAGCTTTTACTGGGTGGAAAGTGGATCCAAAGTGGTTCTCGGCCCCATCTCTCAAGCCAACCAGAATGAAATGCACACATAAAAACTTTCCCTTTGGTGCCTTAGCATGCTTTCCAAATTAGCAACTTTTGCCTACTATCAAACTTTTGCTTACTAAAGCTAAATGGGGTCAAAAGTCATCTGTCCTTAATAAAAAAAAGTTTGGGGGGGGGGCGGTGCCACCAAACTCAAACAGGAAACACAATAATTCCTACTCAGTCACAACCATGGGCGTCTGGTTAATCCTTTATGACCACAAATAGCACTTGTGTCATAAAGGGAGGAATATTTCTGACTCACTATTAGATAAGGAAGCCCCACCATAATGTTACTGGGGACATATCTGCACTTTTGACTTGGCCATAGACATTTTTCTACCTTTAGCGAAGGAGAGAGTGCCATCCATCTTCATTCCGCAGATAGAAACCATCGGGACTGATGAGGGAATTGGGCCTGGCTTGTGTTCAGGCAACTAGACAGCCTCTTCAACTACCTTCAATGGCCCATACAGTCTCTCCCCAGCATTTTCTGCCCCATAGCATCTTCTGCTCAAGACAGCAGCCTCACCTGATTTAACAGTAGGGCCAGTTGGCTGCTGTTGGCTTTAAAAAAGGGTGTTCTCAAAATATAGAGCTTTTCAAGGGGAGGCTATCTGCTATTTAGAGACCATGTTTGCAAGGGTTTGCATTTGAGACTCTAATATCTTTTGTATTAGTTCTTCTGCAAGTACATAATTGACCTGTCAGCCCATCCTGCAATAATAACTGTGATAGACAGGAAATATATTAAGAAGGACCTTTAGTGTCAGAGATGCTGTTAGATCCTTTGCTGTCCTTCAACTTGCTTTCTTTTTAATTAGGACTCAAGCATTTGCAGATTGTAATGAATTGTCATATTATTATTACCATCATCAATACATTTTTCTCTTCTCAAAGATTAATTAGGCAGCAGTACAAAAGACAACTTTGGGGTCCTTGAGGACATTAGAGTTTAAAATAAGAATGCCACTTACACTTAGAAAAATAATATTTGTGAACATCCACTTATTAAATATAAGAATTGTCTGAAAGATCATAGAAGTCACAAAAAGAAATTTCTAAGGGAAATGTTATAATTGCAATCAGACAGATGTATATACTCAATAAACTATTTATGTCTATTATTATGATGATGATGATGAAGATGATGATGATGATGATGATGATGATGATGATGATGATGATGATGATGATGTACTATAATCTACTAAGTAGTGTAGTGAGAATTAGTGCATAGATGTTTTTTAGCTTCCCAATCTAAAGAAAGGATGTCTGGCCCAATATCACCTACTAGTTTGTATGCCTAAAAGAGGACTAGAAACTTGACCTTTCCACTTCTAGTCCAGCACCTTAACCATTACATTACAGTGAGTTTTAGTGTGCATGTATATATTCATGTATGTGTAAATCTACATGTCACAGAATAATAGATCCAGTATATATCTAATACACACTGTGAATTCTGGAACCCAGAAAAAACACAAAATGTCGACACTGTAGCATAGATAGCACCCCTAAATCTCAAAACATGACAAAAATAAAAGGTTTCTTACAAATGAAGGCAAAAATGTTATTTCTATGTGGTTATCCTTGGGACACATGGATTTCAGCTTGTAAAAGTTCCTTGCTATAATAATCATTGTTCAAAATTCTTGGTGCTAAACACCCCATATCTGGAGGGCTACAGCAATAGTGAAAACGGTAATCTGCCTGTCTAAAAAAATCATAAATTCCTAAGATACCAGAAGGGCTCCAACAGAACAGAATATATGCAGTTCAGTGTTGAACTAAGGAGTCTTCATTGCTTCCTGGGTTTCGTTGTTTGCTTACAGATGCTTCCTTATCAGATTAGATAACACCTCCAGTGCATCACTGATTATGCCACTTTAGATAACTACTGCATCTTTTCATGCAGAAAGTGTGCTATATAAGATGCCAGGCCAATATCAGCAAATCATTACCACCAACCAAAATGGACATATCTGCTAATGCCGGTTGCTTGTTACATATTGTTTGTTCCATGCAGCTCCCTACTTGTCTTCTACTTGTCACCTGATCCCCATTCTCTCAATTACATCCAGTCACCTCTTCAAGACTTACCTATTTTGTCCTTTTCATGATTGCTTCTCTTTTCTTTTTTAGGGCCCATGGAACACTTGTAAGAATGAAGGTATGTTTTGTAAATATATTTTACAGCTTATTAATAGGTTGGGAAATAATATATAACATCAATGAATGTGTCACTCAAAACTCTAAAAGGCCAAGTTGAAGGTAGGTCATCCTGGGGACTCACTAAGAGTTGATGGCATTTAATCCATGAATTCTTACATAATTTACAGATCTTATGGTTTTCAGCACTTATTGAAATCACAATTCTTTTGTTAGCCATGATGAAAGTCACAACTACCACTATTTACATCTTAGAAGGACTATGTGTGGATTTAACTCAGGGTCCTTAAATGTAGCAGAATCATTGGGATGCCTTTTGCTTCCTTTCCATCACTTAACCTAACATAAATGCTATAATATTAGACTTTTTCTGTCTTCTACATCAGGGTTCCCCAACACCTACCAGGCCATGGTCTATTTGAATCCAGGCCATGGGAGAAATGGGTAAGTGTGAGCATGTGAAACTCCACTTGTGTAAGCAGAGAGCACTTGTGTTTGCACACAAAGCTCCACTTGTACGAACAGAAGGCACTTGCACTTGTGCATTGTTTTATTTATGCAAATGGAGCTTTGTATATGAGCACAAGTGTCCTCCGCTCATGTGAGTGGAGCTTTGTGCACAAGCGCAAGCATCCTCCACTGACACATGAAGCTCCATTCACATGAATGAACAGTAAGCGGACACATCACTAGCACAAATGGAGCTGTGAACATGCACGTGCACCTGCCACTCACACAACCCACCACCCCCATGCTGGGCTGCCAAGTTGGAAAGGTTGAGGACCGCTATTCTCTACAACAATCCAATTTGTGGATATAGGGATTTAGGAAGCAAACGAAACGAGAAGCTGGGTGGCAGGCATTTTTTCTTCTACTTCCATATTGCATAGTTAACATAATCCATTTATCTGGAAAAAAGCTCTGGATCTGGAAAAGAAGAACATAAGAGATAATAATTTATCTTCATAGCTGTCAATAACAACTACAGTCTTCATGAATTTGAAGAATGTGAGTGCCTTGAAAACATGATGTTTAACAAAAATCATAAGACTTTTCAAACTAAATATTTTGTGATACTGGTAACCTCTGCATTTCATTTTTATATTAAACATGATGTCATCTTCCACATAGTATTTTTCATGGTCATTATAGCTAGAAACTTTCTTTGTTGTTTAAGGATTTGTTTTATTGAGTAAATTGAGTTCCATTTATTACAAATAAAATAAATAACTCACAGTTTCAGGTTATTTTGTTTGGTGGTAGGTCTATTTATAATTCAGCAGTAGTAAACATTCAGATAAATCTCACCCACTAAAGCAGTGAGTGTGAATGTGACAGTTATGATAAAACGTCACATCAGATTGAATGATCAACAATGTGCTTTAATGTCCCCATCATATGTGTGTCTGTGTATTTCTCTTAGGTAAATTACATTTGGAAAAGGCAAGTTTAGTTGATATTTGTGTCTCATAAGTAATAAAGTATATTTTGCTCATTCCAAAGCAACAAATTAAAAAAAATAATTACCATTGTCTTTATTTATTGAATAGTCATTCGTTTTAACAATGGCTCTATATAGCAGTAATATTTTAGGGAAGACTTATTAAACATGACTTCTAATGTTGAAATCAATAAACCAAATTACTATTTAAAAAAAGAAAATCCAGATTATAAAAATGATATTTGGGGAATTTAGGATTAGTGGATATTTGAAGACTTTATAATTCCTATAAAAAGGCTTTTCTTATTTTTCCTAACCAACTTAGTTGGCAAATTAATTTGGAAAATTGACAGCTGTTAAATTTTGCATATTAGAGACAAAAACTCTATCTTTCCATGACTTTTCTCATTAGATGTCAACAAACCTGTTGAGATTGTGAAATAATACTTGATAAGAGTCATCATCGGAAGCAAGATAATGGAAATAATTTTATTCATGGATTGCATCAATTATGCATCCCTACTTTGGTCAAATTCAAAGTGTATTGATGGGAAACAGGGCTCCATTTGGTTTTGGTACAACCATAATGCAAAGATATCCATTGACTTTTCTTCTTTTGGGTCTTTGCTATTAGGTCCCCAGCTAATACAATGCATTCAGATAATAGAATTCATGGTATTCAAACTAAATTTGAGAGCAGATTGGATTTTTTTTTCACAAATGATATAATACCCTCATTTGTAAAACCAGTTGAGCATTTCTCTAGAACCCCGATATACAGAATTACCGTATGTATAAATCTGTATAAATCAGAAATAATGTGCTTTTATGTGCTCGAATGCACCTGAAACAACAGTTTGACTCTACATGAAAAATATATTTTAAAAAACTAAGCAATATTTGTCATCTACTAACAAATAATTGATAACATATTTGAAAGTTAAATGAATAGAATAAGTATAAATCTGGAAAAGAAATGAGTAGAGTTACAGTTGCCTTGCTTAGGAAGAATAACTGTTCCTAAAAATGGATATTTTACCTAGATTGACTTACCTATATCAAATTCTTCCAGTACATTACTTAGAATATAGATTTAATAGTTGGCAACAGCTATTGAAACTGTTTATCTACAGGGCAAATATTCTAGATTGAAAAAGAATATAAATCTGTCAAGGAAGATAGCTTAGGAGTACCCTTCTTAATTTAGTATTTTAAAACATTTCAATTTAAACAAATTATTTGGCCTCATGTGAAATATAATCCCAATTACATATACTTCAAATGAACCTAATATAAAAGTAGAAAATTTCAATCAACCAGAAGAGACTGAATGTGACCTTGGAGGTCTTCTAGTCCAGCCCCCTGCTCAAGCTGGAGACCTTATACCATTTCAGACAAATGACTATCCAGTCTCTTCTTAATAACCTCCAGTGATGAAGCACCCATCACTTCTGAAGGCAAAGCTGTTCCACTGGTTAATTGTTCTCACTGTTAAGAAGTTTCTCCTTAATTCCAGGTTACTTCTCTTTTTGATTAGTTTCCAGCCATTGTTTCTTCTTCCTGCCCACTGGTGCTTTGGAAAATAAGTTGACCCCCCCACTTCTTTATTGCCCCTCTTCTTTATTGCCCCTTAAATACTGGAATCCTGCTATCATGTCACCTCTTCTTTTCTCTAGACTAGCCATATCCAAATCCTGAAACTGTTCTTCATCTGTTTTAGTCTTCAGGCCTTTAATCATCTTAGCTGCTCTTCTCTGAACATTTTCCAAAGTCTCAATATCTTTTTTGTAATGTGGTGACCAAAACTGGATGCAATATCCAGCTGTGGTCTTACTAAGGTTTTATAAAGCACTACTAATACTAATGAAATTTTAGAATTTGAAAATTGAAAAAGATTGAAAAATTGAAAAAAATTCTAAAATTGAAAAAAGAAATTTGAAAGTTGAAAAAAGTTTTAAAAATTGAAAAAAGAATTGAAAAATTGAAAAAAAAGAAATTTGAAAAAAGTTTTTTTTAAAGTTCAGAGATTTTAAAAATTGACAAAAGTTCTTAGTCCTTTATGAAGTAATATGCATGTGTTTTTTTCTGGAAATTAAAGTAATGCTATTTTAGGAAGTAAGTTCTAGCCAAACTCATTTTTCCACTGCTCATATTCCAACTGCAGGAAAAGTGACTATTCTTAAACACAAGCAGAAAGATCATTAGAGAGGGGAGACATAATAGCAGTGTTCCAATATTTGAGGGGCTGCTACAGAGAGGAAGGGGTCAAGCTATTTTCCAAGGCACCCGAAAGCCAGACAAGGAATAATATATGGAAAATGATCAGAGAGATTCAACCTAGAAATAAGGAGAATTTTTCTGACAGTGAGAACCAATGGAGCAACTTGCCTTCGGAAGTTGCAGGAGCTTCATCACTGGAGGCTTTCAAGAAGAAACTGGACTGCCACCTGTCAGAAATGGTGTAGGATCTCCTGCTTGGGTGGGGTGTGTGTGGACTAGATGACCTACAAGTCCCTTCCAATTCTGTTAATCTAATTAAACATATGACCTGTGTGCATATATGGTGTCCAGAGAAACATGGAAAAGAGCGCACATACAGACTGGATACACTTAATTTCAGATGATGCAAGTTGAAAGTGCTCTTTGTAATCTTCTCCAAGTGGGTCATTTTAGCTGGCTTTGATAACAGGGAATCCTTTTGTGGCCTAATTCTTAGTTTTTTTAAATTTGCCAGATTGTTGGGGGCAATATGCTGGCTCTGTAAACCACTTAGAGAGGGCTGTAAAAGCACTGTAAAGGGGTATATAAGTCCAGGGCTTTTTTTCGGCACCAAAAGGTGCCGGAACGCGCCCCCCCGTCACGTTAAAAAATCCTGGAAGTAATAGTGAGTGATTGGTTGAGACGCGTCACGTGACGCGGACTCTAAAAAGGTGCCGGAACGCAGTACCGCCGAGTTCCGGCCGAAAAAAAGCCCTGTATAAGTCTAAGTGCTATTGTTACATACAGTAAACAGTAGATCAGAACCTGGCTGCATTTAAAAAATGGATGACAATTTTGCAAGATAAGACTTTTGAGAAAAGAATTTTGCAAGTGGAGCCTGCGCTTATTGAGAAATGAAGCTCAGATTTTCTGCCCTGAAAACTAGAGCAGCAAGCCATGGCCTCAAACTGGCCCTCATATGCCCGTCAAAAAAATCCACATCCCAGAAATGGACAAATGGACATGTTTCACATTTAGTCATTCAAGAACCAAGGCTTTATTGCCCCTTTCCCATTTCAAAATGCACCTGATCAAAAGTTGGGCAGTGTTTGTGATATAAAATTGGCATTATCTGAATAAAAAAGAATGTTTAATCCTTCACCTGCAGCTGTTAGACTATTGAAATCCAAGCAAACGGATAATATTTACATACCAAAATCTTTGCAGAACCATTAATCCCTTATTAATTAAAACAAATTTACATAGAAACATGGGAATTTACATGTACAGATATATGGGAACTCAATATATGTTCAATGTTCCTTGCTACTGAATTGTAAAGCACTTCCTCTTATATTCTATTAACATAGACTGAAGTGCTCCAACTATGTTGTGCGTGTTAGTGGTTTTTAAGAGAGAGCTAATGTTTCTTTATCTTCTGGACCTATGTTCCTATTTACACAAACAGGAACAAGCTATTGCCTGCTTAATTCCCCTTGGTGGACATAGAAGCGAAGACAAAGGTATGTCTGAATAGTCTTTGAAGGTAAGGCTACCAGGTCTGGGCTGCAAGCATCTAGTTAACCACCACATGGCAGCAAGGAGATACAAAAAAAAATCTTAGCTTTTTCCTATCACTTAGTGGTTACCTGAAATTTTGCTTTTCCAGGCTTGTAGCGCTGAGAGAGCAGTGGGAAGAAAAGGAGGGCATAGGAGCTTGGTAGAGTGGTTGCTCCACCAAGGAGGTAGGCTGAAAGCAGGGTGATTTAAAAGGTCTTGCTCTTTTAAACTACCATTATTTGTCTATTGCAAACCTTATGCATAGAATCTTTTAAAGCTCAGTTAATGCTTATCAGAAGTAGGGGAGAGGAAAAGTTAAAAGCTGACACAAATATTGAGAATATAATTATAACTTTTAAAGTTGTATTTAGTAATGGGATTGTGATTTCTCAAAGAATCTAGAAGTCATAAAATCCCTCTTTCCCTTCAAGAAATTAAAGACACTATATTTTCACATCAAAAATGATGTATCAGAAAGTGAGCAGCATAAAAAAATAACCTTAGAAAAGAATAGTTGCTGAATTGTAATTGATTCAGGGTGCAAATGACAAAAAAATTCTTTCATTTAACAACTTAGCTCCACAAGCCATGCAAAACTTCCTATGTCAGTCTTGGGCAGTATTTGGAGTTGAAGATTTCCTGTTAGTCTTGCCAATCAGTATATGGCCTTGAAGCAATCGAGCCGGGGAAAAAACATCATTTTTTTTAAATCCATGCAAATAGGAAGTCCATGATAGTTCCAGTTTAGCTGTTCCACATGCTGCTCAGAAAACCCCTATGAATAGCTTGATGGAAGTGCTACTGGCTGGTTTTTTAAAGCATGTATAAGCCAAAAAAAGTTTTTGACTCTTCAGAATTTACCAACATGGGCTCAGAGACACTCACATACACACTGTCCTGCCTGGAAAGGTTGAATAAGGCCCCCAAATAGCTACTTTTGCCCCACATGTGCATTGTCACACAATAGTTCATCTTTCTGTTCTCCATCAGGACTTGGTTGTCAGGATAAGATGGATTTCTCTTGAAAACCATGTGGTCAAGTGGCTGGGAAGCGCAGGTCTGGCCTCGGAAGAACACTTTGGAGTAAATAAAGTAGAGCCCAGTTTCATCAATCACTAAACCCCTGTTCTTGTACTGGACCCCAGAGAGGAAGGCATGTCCATGGGTAGTCTCCCACTCCAGGGGATGAGATTGCTGGATTGCTTTGCCTAGAGAAACATGAAATATCATCATGAAAATTGGAATGATTTCATGCAATCAGTAGCATTTGCTCTGGGACTCCATTCCCCTATCAGTCTAGGTGCCAAAACATTTGCACATTTCTTCCTTTCTTCAGGTCAAATGAATCGTGCAATTCCAGCCAACTGGCTGGAATTTCAGTTACTCCCAAGTGGATCCTTCTCCTGGCTGCTTTGTTTCTTGTTTCAGATGTCTCAACTCACTCCTAGTTATTATGCTATAATTCTTGTTATAAGCATATTGTCTGCATCTTACAGCATCCACAGCAACTTGCACTAATTTTGGCCTCAGTTGAAATGCTCCAAATAACAATCCACTGCATACTAAGTTATTGCCATGCCATGATTGCTTAGACCAAGGGTGTCAAACTCACCACATCACGTTGCTGTCACGTGACATTTCATGACATTTTCCCATTCGCGGAGCTGGGGTGGTCATGGCCTGTATGTGACACATTCAGCCCGCTGGCCACCAGTTTGACACCCCTGCACTTAGACAATACTCAGAAAGGAATCCTTTTGCTTACCCATATTTGGTAGAATCTTCATATATAGAGTGGGTCACTTATTGCAACATTCAGCTGACCCCAGTAAAGATTCATGTAGAGGCCATTTGTAGAATGGGAACCGAATGGGGAGGAAAATATGATAACACTCTCAAATTGCCTTTCTTCAATAGAGTACAAAGGCTGATCTTCTGCATGGGGAGTAAAGTGTCAGTATGGTGTCGATATTAAACCTTGTCCTTTCTTTCTAGGACAACGTGATGCAAGCTTTTTAAAAGGACGTGGAATATTAAAAGGCAACAAAAATAGCTTGTACTTCTATTGGTTGGCAAGGATCATCCTATTTATAAACTAGTACTATTCATGTGCAAGTTAACCTTGTCAAATGCTACATGCAATAGGAAGAGTATAATACAGATCAATAGAGTTGAAAGGGACCCTGGAGGTTTTTTATTCCAACTCCCTGCTCGACCAGGCGACCCTACACTATTCTGGATAAATGACTGTCCAATCTCTTTAAAAACCTCTAGTGATGAAATACCCATAAGTTCTGGAAGCAAGCCATTCCAATGATTAATTGTTCTCATTGTCAAGAAATTTCTCCTTAATTCTAGGTTGGATCACTCTTGTCCTGCCCTCAGGTGTTTGGAGAATAGAGAATAGAGTACATTCTCTATGTAAAGGTAAAGCTTTCCTTGTCAGTTGTACCCGATTCTAGAATACGGTGCTCATATCCATTTCTTGGCCAAGGGAGCCAACATTGCCTGAAGAGATTTTCTGTGGTCATGCGGCCAGCAAGGCTATTTGCCAAAGGCACACAGAATTTTATTACCTTCCCATCGAAATGGTAACTATTAATCTACTTGCATTTGCATATTTTCAAACTGCTAGGTGGATAGGAGCTGGGGCAAGTAACAGGAGCTCTCCCCACTGCAGGGAAGCTGAGGTCTCAAACCTGGTCAGTTCTCCAGCTGACAAGCTCAGAGTCTTTAACCAGCAAACCCCTGCTCAAGCTGTCCAGTCTCTTCTTAAAAGTCTCTAGTGATAGAACATCCACAACTTCTGAAGGCAACACATTCCACTGGAACAATAATTTCTCCTAGGTTGCTTCTCTTCTTGATTAGTTCCCATCCATTGCTTCTTGTGTTGCTTTATGGTATTTTGGAAAACAGGTTGACCTCCTCTTTTTGTTGCAGCCTCTCAAATAGTGGAAGACTATTTCACATCACCTCAGCCCTTTTCTTTGTTAGAATAGACATGCCTAGTTAGTAGTTTCCTGCAACCATTCATCGTTCAGTTTAACCGCCAGTACACTAATTATCATTATTGCTCTTCTCTGCACTATTTCTAGAGTCTCAGATTTGTTTTTGTATTGTGACCAGAACTGGATGCAGTATTCTAAGTGTGGTCAAGATAAGAATGTTAGGCAACATCCTGCTCCTTTGAGGTAGAAGCTTCTCACTTTTCTTGGCAAACATGCAAAGGATCTTTGGTTGCAGATTTAAAAAGCCCATACTTTTGTCAAATCTGTTCCTGGGAAAATTCCTCCAGGTTTGGAATTGTTCCTTAGTGGGTTATATTATGTTAAAAATGGAAAATGGCAGTATTTATGCTGTATAATGTTGAAAGGCCTTTGCCTCTTGAACTTTGCTGACCTGATGGCCAGGCTAACAATTTCACAACAAGCCAAGGGCAAGGTTTCAAACACACTTCCACAAAGGGAACAAAGCTGGGGGTAAGGTGGGGGAACAGGGGAAGAGAATTAGATACATCAGCAATCTGTTTTTGATGCCTACCTGTTAAATGTGCACTCCTCTTGACTTCCTTTTCTGTTGTTCTGTTCAGAGCTCCTGCATTGCAGCAGAAGAGAAAAAAAGTAGTTCATGACAGTTTGGTGCCATCAGGAGAGTGATTTAGAATATGAACAGAGGGAAAGTAGAAACCTAATTTATTTATTTATTTATTATTCGACTTCTATCCCGCCCCCTCTCCACAAGGGACTCGGGGCGGGTAACAGCAAGGATAAAACATACAAATACAATACAACAGCTAAAATACTGCAAGTCGATGTTAAAATTTAAAATTGGATTCTGTCTCATCATAAAGCAGTCTTCTAAAGAGCCCAAAACTTGATTTCCCAAAGAAGCAACACTGATTGCCTCAAATAACTTGATATTGTATGAGGAAATCTGGACTGCTCTAGACTAAGAAATGCTATACATTCCAGTAAAATTAAATTGGCATGTTTTTCCAAAACCAACTTCATAACAGCACAAACGTCAGTGAAAAGTATTTACTAAGAAGTCATCCTCTAATTATGAAAATCTGAACATTTATATTTTTAAGTTATCATAAATAGAGAAGTTCGCATGACATTAGAGAATGACAAATAAATGTGAATTAAACAAAAATCATCTTAGACTTTCAGATTCATATCTGAAAATCTGTGATATTAGTATGGATTAATTTTTACAGAAACCTGGTCCAGATGGATGAGTAATAAAGGCTTTCATTTAGATTAAAAGAAACAATTTTTTCAAAGAAAATGCTGCAAATGTAAATTGTTGCCTGGGCCAAAAGAAATGAAGGATTACGTACCAAGGCTTTAAGTTGTTTTATATAAATTCAGAGTGTTATTTTTTATCTTTACTTATCTAGGTGACTTATCTGATCAGGAAAATGTGAGTCAGACACAGTAATCATTTTTAAGGATTTTAGATGTATTGAGGAGCATGGAACAAGAACCATTCTCATGAGGATAATATATCCAGTATGGCAGAAAGAGACTGTGGTTTAAGAGCAGTTGCTGCCAAGGACAAGTGCAGTGGGAATCAAGAACATCAACAATGTAATAAAATTGCTATAGAAACTAAATAAGTCGGTGAGTGAATTAATGAATAAAATTATATTTAAAAAAAACATAATGGATATAACAGAGCAACTGGAACCTTCCCCTTTTAAATGTGCAAAAGTTATAGAAAGGGGTGGAGCTTTGTTTACCTCTGCCATTTTAATTATTCCTTCCACAGATGCCCCTGATTCTTATTGCTGAGTTTGTGGACCTCAGAGTGGGATTTTATATTAAAATTTGGCTCTGAAAATTGGGCAATAGGTGATCTTTTTTCCTTTCACACAGGAGTTTGCATGAAGTGGAAAAGCCCTGTTCTGTACTGTAGTACTTTATAAATCTGTTCCTAAAGTCTTTGGACTTGCCTTTTTGTCTTATTCTCCATTTTGCCTATACTCTTAAACCTGCATCAGTTATTTATTTCCTAACCAAGACTCAATAATGGGAGGATAATAACATGTGCAAAGCTATGAAGTAAAATCCAGATATAACATTACCAGGAAACACAATCTTTCAATAGGAAACACAATTTTTGCTTTGTACCTTACTAATCTTCACAGGACTAGGAGTTCTCACCTTTCAGCATATCAGGAGATGGAGGAACACAGCCAGAGCTGGAAAACTGTGAAAGCAAGAAACATACAGATATATTTGGAAAGAAAAACCACCCCAAAAAGTTTACATAACTAGGTAAGCTTCTATAACTCCAGACCCATTCTCCCAACTTCAGAAGATAGATATCTACTTTCCCCCTACTTCAAATTGAGATGTTACCTCTTGAAGTTCCTTCTGCAAGTGGAAGATCTGAAACATTGCCAGACCAATCCCCATGATGGCAAGGAGAATCAGCAAAAATACCACCAGGAAACAAAGACATGTACCATCTCCATGATTCTGTCTATACCTTTTCCTCTCTGGCATAGGCAATGGTAAGCAAATGTCCTGATCTGCCACAATTCCACAGGAATGGTACAATCCCATTTGAGGAGCACAGTCAGAGCTAGAAAGAGCACTATTGTTTGTCCAGAAGATCTGGGGATAACCACAATACTGATTCTGTTGCATGACAGAAAGTTGCATTAATTGAGTCTTTGGATTCTTCCCTCACTGCTGCTCAGATAATCTTAGATGCTGTGTCATCAAAATGCTCTCTTCCTGCACTGTATCTCCACTCAGCAACTGCACCCAAGCTGAAAAACCTTGGGGTTAACTGCTGAAAACCTCACACAGCTTCCGCCCACTTTTTTTTAATGCTAGATAATTGCATTCACAAGGAGGTGCTTTGAAGTTGCCCCAAAACCATCCTCAAGTGATATTATCCCTAAAATAAACTTAATATATATTTTTAAAATAGCTATCTTTTGCAAAACAAAAACAAAACAAAACAAGTTTTGGCCTCTATGACTCCACCCCCAAACAAAACAACCCTTTCCAGCCCTGTCCATTTGGTCCCACCAACTTTTCATAACTCTACTTATGTGAGCCTTCCAAGAATTATGTGGAGTAAGACTAGAATAAGATTGCCAATTGTAGGGAGACTTGTAACACAAAGGATCAAAAGGAGCTTTAAATGCAACTTGATCGAATTGGGAAGAAGAACTTAATATTAAAATACCAGATTTAGATTGGAATGTGAATTGGAAAAGTAGAATTATGAAGATTTTATCTGTAAGGATTAAAGAGCACAATTATAAAGTTGTTTGGAAATGGTACTTGACACCACTAAGATTATCATTGATGGATAAAAAAATTAGTAAAAAATGTTGGAGATGTAATATGGAAATAGGAAC
>JAOYMU010000192.1:11285731-11297231 GCA_025802295.1 Psammodynastes pulverulentus | reverse complement strand
TGCTCTACCCTGCAGGGGGTCCTCCCCGTCCCTTGCCTCCAGCAAGGAGCGGGTTATCCTAAACAGGGCGGCAGGCCAATTTTCTGCAGATGCAATCTGGTCAGCTATGTATACAGACCTAGCTGTCCTTATTGCCAGTAGGTAGGTCCCAATATGGACTCTCACCCGTGTTCGGTCAGACTCAGCGCGGCTAGTTCTCCAGACCCTCTCTAGATGTCTTTTCTGGTGTTTCATCCCCTGTAGCTCCTCCGAAAACCACGGAGCCAATCGGGATCCCTGCCATGTCAGAGGTCGCAAAGGTACAACTCGATCCACCATAATACAATAATAAATTAATATAGATATAAAAAAACAATAGAATAACATTACAAAAAAATAAAGGAAGGAAAAAGGCTATTTTCCTACAAAAAAAAAAAAAATACAGCTACATTTTTCTGTAGGCTACTACAATCTTATTTTTTTCTTTCCTGGGCAGCGTCAGCATATTGCCCTCAATAATCTGGGTCTCATTTTACTGACCTCGGAAGGATAGAAGGATGAGTCAATCTTGAGCTCCATCAGGATCGAACTGGAAAGCTGTGGACAGAGTTTGCCTGCAGTACTGCATTCTTACCACTGCATCACCAGAGTTCCTCATTTTTAATGTTAATTTTTATTTTTAGATAGCTAAAAAAAATATAAAGAAGAGAAAAAGTGCAGGAAAAAGTGCAGAAAAGTACATAAAAGTTAAAGAAGGTGAAAATATATATTTAAAGAACCAATTTCTGCCCTCTTCACAACATTACCAATTCATTATCTTTCCTCCCTCCTTAATGGTACAATAATCCCTTCAGTCCTATATTCAATCTTTTTTTCAGTCATCAAATCCAGAAATCACCATATCACTTTTTTCCATTTTCAGCAAAATTCTATAAAAGATCCCCACTCTTTTATGGAAGTACTTATTGCTTTGTTGCTGATTAAACCACTCATTTAGTTATCTCGGCTAATTCTGCCTTCTTCACAATCTATTCCTCCACTATGGGTATTTCAGTATTCTCCCTCCTTCTGCAACAATCTTATTGCATTTGTAAAACCAATCTCCTTTTCTAATTGGCTATCTGCAAGTTCCAATAGAAAGCATTTTCATTTAATCCCAATATTAATCTCCATTTATTTTCTTTTATTTTTATTTTTCAAAAGTCCACCATATATGGTAAAAGGTCCCTTCGTGTTTCTATATTTCCAACATTAACTAGAAGTACCTTTAGGTAATTTCCTAGGTAATTTATCTTGTGTTCTATGTCAACAATACATCATTTTGTAAAATCTCTTAAATTATAACACAAAGTGAATTTCAGTCCCTTTATCCATCTTCCTCCCCATTGATTCATCTGTGTAGTAAAACCAAAATTTTTAAACCATTTTATCATGCAATCTTTAACTTGTTTCTCTTCTGTTTCAAATTTCAACAAAAGTTTATACACTTCTGTAATCATGTGTTTATCATTTGTACACAATTCTTTTTAAAGTTTCTATCCTATGTTGTTCAATCCCCATTACCTTTTTATCCATATTAAATAACATGAAGTAAATTCTAAGACTGGAAATTGACAGATACTATAAAGCCAACCTATAGATTAATCCATTCTTATCCTTCTAGAAGAACAATAAATCCAAGCTTTTTATAAATGGACAGAATTGAGATTAGGTGTGGATAATTTAATAACTCCTTGGCACCTTTAAAGCTTATCTTCCAATTCCAAAGGAACTGGCCTGCCCTACTAATAATATTTAAGAAAAAATAAACTGACAATAGAAATGTCTAAAGAAAATAGGCCAATATACCTTCAAAAGACAATGACCAATCTTTTTAAACATCCATTAAGGAATTCCATAAGTCCAAAACTATTTGTATTGGATTATCTTAGTTTTAAAATGATAAGAATTATACTTCATGTTTCTTAAAAGTTGGGATCATTTGATGGTATAGGACTTTTTTTAATTCTATGTTTTTCTTATATTGCCCAGATTTCTGTTGTTATACTTTCTAAATGGCTGATAATATTGAATTGTTGATCAGCCTCTATAAAAACCTTCCCAATGCATTCAAAACTATCAATTTTTCAGAGGTTGAACAAATGTCTAAATCAAATACAGAATATAACAAATGCTTTACATCAGCTGTTTGGTGCAGATAATATTTTTTTTTTACTTTTCTGGAAGTCTTTAAAAAACTTCTAAAAAGCAGTATACAGTAAATTATACAAAGAACAACATCAAAAGCACAATAAAAACTATTTCAACAGCAATGCTTACATATATCCTAAGTACATATATTATACATATCTCAGTCCCCAAATCCCTTCTTAAAATAGCCAACTTTTCACTACATTTCTAACTATTAACCAGTAGGTTGCTCTTATTTCTGATTAAGAATCATTTATCCCATTTTTTTAACCAAAGAAGAATTACTTTCAAGTGTAAGTTTCTCATGGGTGCAGCTTTAATTTCTTACCAAATATTCATGTCCAACACTTTTTATATGCTGCAAATATCATATTATTCCAAATATGAGGGGTCCTTGGTGCTCTTTGAGCTTTGTTGTTTTCTTGCAGATGTTTCATTATGCAAGCTAGGTAACATCATCAGTAAGGAGTGGGGTTTGTTCTCAATTTATATTCTAGTGGCTTGCCCAACAAATGCCATTCCAACAAATGAAACAAAATGTGAAAAAGTTATGATATTTTTGTAGTTACTTAACTTTCCAAGCACATCTATATTATATTAAAATAACCAAAATATCTTTACAATCCCCAAGGCATGTCACAATTTTTGACCACCCCTAAAGTTTGGAAAATTGAAACATCCTACATTTCAAATTTCCTAAAGTTGAAAAATTTGATACGTCCTGCAATTATAATTGGAACCAGGTTTTTACCAGGAGTTCAGTGCAGAGGTGGTATTCAGCAGGTTCTGGCCAGTTCTGGAGAACCAGTAGTGGAAATTTTGAGTAGTTCGGAGAACCGGCAAATACCACCTCTGACTGACCCCACCCCCATCTATTCTTTGCCTCCTGAGTCCCACCTGATCGGTTGGGTCTTCTTTTGTTACCCTGCACAGGAGAACAGAGCTAGAAAGCAGGTTAGTGGGGTGAGGAGGGAATGGGATTTTGTAGTAACCTTCCCCCAGGAGTGGGATGGGAATGGAGATTTTGCAGTATCCTTCCCCTGGAGTGGAGTGGGAATGGTGATTTTATAGTATCCTTCCCCTGCCATGCCCACCAAGCCACGCCCACCAAGCCACGCCCACAGAACCAGTAGTAAAACTTTTTGAATCCCACCACTGGCTCAGAGGTACCAATAACTATCTAATTGTGTATATAATGGTATATATTCAATATTATATGCATTACAATACATTACTAATATTAACAAGTCTAATGGTGGTTTAAAAACAGGAAATGTTGAAACTATCACTGTTGTGCTGAAGCCATAGATTTAAGAGAAAAATCCTTGATTTGAGCCTTAAATTGAAAATTAACCATTAAATTATCTGTTTAAAATATGTGAGTAAAAATCATATAAACATTATTGTCAATGTTTACAATGTAAACCCTAAAGTCATATTAATTTTCACTACATTTATTTTTCTCCAGAGAATCATACATGGAATGGAATGAGAGAAAAAAAGAAAGAGGTTGCTACTATTATGCAGCACAATGAAAAAACTGATTTGGGTTTCAAGAACGTGCTGCCTTTTAGATTTGTTTTACTAAATTAAAAAAAGAAGAAGGAGATATTTCAGTGTTACCAAAAAAACTAATATATTGACAATAAATAATACAAATAAAACTTGATACTGGAATGAGACCAAGTTTGAGACCAAGACCAGACTGATCTGCTCAATCCTAAATAAAATAGGAGGACAAGGATCTTATTTCTGATAACTTGCATGTTAAAGGAATTACCCAGTTTATCCTCCAAATAAACAAAGGAAGGTGAAAAACAACAGGAAACAACGAAGAATGAAGAGGGATGAGGCAGAGTTGAGTGACTAACAAATCTCTTTTCATATCACAGGGAATAACATTCTGGGATTCTTCAATTACATTGCTTTGTGGGAAGAAGTGTGAGTTAATCCTTTGCTGCACTTTACTCTTTCCTGTCGGTTCAATCTAACTCAACAGAGCAGTAATGTATGTCAAGCTTTGATAGAGTTAGGTATTACAAAGGGAGCTGAGATGAATGTGGTTTATTTGAATTTGACTTAATGTGATATATGGCTCCATTATCTTTTATAATACACAGTTTATGGCTCAACATTGTGACAACCAGGATATGATAGTTTATTCAACAAACTATAGTTTAAAGAATATTTGCTCTAACAAGATGTGTGAATCTCTTTAGTAAAATAAGGTATTTATAGCTTGTATGCTTAAAATTTGTTGATTTCTTATCTTGATTCCCAATAGACCTGATTTCAGCTTCCTAAAATATTTTGTTTTCTATTCGAATACTTTATTTAAAATCCTTTAACTCTGCTCTAGAAATTGGCACACAGAGTTGCTTTGGAGGAGGGGTGCCCAATAGGTCGATCGCGATTGACCGGTCGATCGCGATCGACTGGTCGATCACGAAGGGCCTTAGAGTACATTGCGTCAGGAGTGTGGGGAGAGTGTGCAGAAGTGGGGGGGAGCGTGCGCATGCGCAGAAGCATTGGGGGAGCACGCGAGCACGCGTAGAAGCATGGGGGAAGGAGTGTGTGCATGCGCAGAAGCTTGGGGAGAGTGTGGGGGAAGGAACTTGTGCATGCACAGAAGGGTGGGTGAGCGCACATAGAACATGGGGGGGAGGAGCGTGCGCATGCGCGGAAGGCTGGGGGCGCGGCGCGCGCTGCCCTTTCTCCCTCGTAAGTAGATCACAAGCCTACAAAGTGTGGGCACCCCTGCTTTGGAGTAAGGTGACACTAATAAAATTAATAATATAATATATATAATAATAATATTTAATAATGTATGTTATATAATAATAATTAAATAAATAATAAATAAATAATAAATAAATACATTTCATTTACTTGCATGAAGCTTATAATTCATAGCATAATTGTATTAGATCTAAGCAAACCTTATAGTACTTTGAAGGGTCATAAAGTAAGCAATTCCTTCAAAATCCTCAATCTGAATTTATTTTATTTCCTCCTTGGGTTAAAAGAGATTAACTATTGTAACAGAATCTTGCAAGCTTTTCTGCATTTTTTCCTTTTCCTCTTATACCCTAGTAAGTAAGTAAGGAATTAGACTGAAACTCTTCCTATTGCTTTCTCAGTTTCCCACTCAACACAATTTTTACACATGTCATAGTAACTATCTCTGAATAATTTCACCAAGCACTGTGCAGCTTACAAGTAGTCTCAATGTATGGCTGCTTCAGTGGTGGTTTTCTACCGGTGTTGCTACCGGTTCACTGATTGGGCACATGTGCGCGCGTTCCCCCCCTCTGCATGCTCACATTCTCCCTCCCTTTCACACATGTGTGTGCTGATCATTTGAGAGGACTCTTTGATCCTCTCAGATGATCGGCGTACTATTTTTAGCTACCAGTTCAGCCGAAATGGCACTTTTTTTTAGCTACCGGTTCAGGTGAACCGGTGCGAACCGGTAAAATACCACCTCTGGGTGGTCATGTAACAATTATTCAAAGTTACAATGGCCTTGGAAAGGGTGAATGTAGTCCATAAAGCACTTGGGGCCATCATAAACTATTGCACTGCATTCCCTCTCCCAGGTCACACAACTACATTTCAGGCCCTTGACAACTTATTTGCATTTTATGACCAGTTGCAGTATCCTGCAGTCACATAACCATGATATGCAATCTTTTTCTCAATTTCTAGGGTCTGGCAAAAAATAATGCCCATTGGGGAATATCGATTTGCATGATTTACTTAACAACAAGGTGATTTGGACTTATATTGAAGACCTATGAAGGCAGCTGCATAAAAGTCATGCAAATACATGAAATGTTTCTCAGAATGTTCCACCATATTCCACTTGGACAAATTACAGGGAATGAATCACAGGAAGTCTAATTCTAAGTAAGTAATTCTCATTCCACAGAGAGGACTACATTTACAAGCATCCCAAAATCTTGTTCAGTTTTGTTTGTTTTGTTTGTTTATTTTGTCAAGCATACATTGGATAATACATATAAGTGTAAACATTATGAATATATGAAATGAATACAAATAAGAGAGAACATTAGGACAGGGGAGCAATTGATAATGAGTTCATAGTACTTTAAATGGAAACTCCTAGAGCTAGATCTGTCTCTCTGAGAAGTATTTGCACTGCACTGGATGCAAATGTCACTAAAAAGTTCACAGGTTGCAGCAGCTTATTCCAGTTTAAAGTCTGTCCAAGATGCCTCAGCTCTTTGCACTTTTTATCATACTGACTGTTAGAGAAAATAAAGATAGCAAGCAATTCACTTCCTCTTTCTTTACTCAATTTTCCCTATATTGGAATGCAGATAATTTTAGGCTCTTCTTCTCTTTAGCCTCTTTTCTATAGGAAAAGTTCCTTCCTTCCTTCCTTCCTTCCTTCCTTCCTTCCTTCCTTCCTTCCTTCCTTCCTTCCTGAAATACAGACTTTCTTCTGGAGCATATAACTTCCTTATTTTATTTTTTTATTTGACCTTTAGGACTTCAAACATTCTCTCTACATCTACTCTTAACAGGACTAGTTTTATTCACAGATCTTTCCTTGTTTTGCTAAATATAGACTTCAGTTAATAAATTGAAAGATCACAGCTTGTTACCTCAACATTAGGAGGCTTAAGAGCGCCACTAAGGCTTAGGAGCCTTGGTGGTGCAGAGGATAGAGTACAGTAATTGCAGGCTACTTCTGCTTGCAGCCAGTTGCCTGAAATTTGGCAATTTGGCAGATCGAATCTCACCAGGCGCAAGGTTGACTCAGCCTTCCATCCTTCCAAGGTGGGTAAAATGAGGACCCAGTTTTGGGGGACAATATGCTGATCCTGTAAATCGCTTAGAGAGGGCTGTAAAAAGCACTATAAAGCGGTATATAAGTCTGTGATATTGTTATATTATATCTACAAAATCAGCATCTAAATACTTTCTATCCCTTACAACAACTCTATCCGTATTTAAATAGGTAACTTACTTTTTTAAGTCCCTGCTGATTCTGCTAAATGTGAGCACACACATTCAAGCAGGTAGATGTGATTTCTTTAATGTTGCTGCTAAAAATGTCCCAGTCTCAGTTGTATTACTTCATTAAAGAAATATTTGGGGAGGGGAAACTTTAGGCCAAAGAACCTCCCCAGGTGGATCAGCTTTGGAAGTGATTTTCAATTTTTCATGCTAAATGTTTGTGCTTGAGGGAAGGATTCCAACATTTAAATGAAGAATAATCTTTTTCAATAACATAAAAATGACATTGAAAGCTCGAAAGTCCTTGAATGTGTACAATAATTGAGGAGGCATCTGAATGAATTGGCCAGACAGACATAGACTAAAAAGGTCTGCTTTCACTGTGGATACTCAGCTTCAATTATGTTCACTATATGTCCTTACTTTTGCCACCTCATAGTTAGCATTCATCTATTATTTGAATCCAATGAATGGAAGAATAAAATGTTATGCTTTGCATATGGAATCAGATTTTCGCAGATAGAGATTGTAGCAGACAGAGGTGGAGAAAATGTCCTCATTCCTAATGTGTGAGATAAAACCAGATCCATTTTGTTGCATATTTCTGAGATTTTTGCTGCCACCAATATCTGATTTGAAACAATTATAAACTTTGGTCTGTACAAGCAATAATCAAGGTTCATTGGATAACCTCTAAAGAAGATATCCCTGATCCAGTATGATCACCCAGCACTCTGAATCAGTGGTGGGATTCAACAGAACCGCAAGAACCGGTTGCTAACTTTCTAAGCAGTTTGGAGAACCGGTAGTTGGAAGAAATCTCCTTTTGTTTTTTCCACTTTACAGGGCTAATCCTGTCAGGAAGGAAACATTCTGGTGTTGTTTCTAGCCTAATATTTATTTCCCTGCTTACAGAAACTGCCTCTCGGTTAACCCAAATAACAGCTAAAGGTTCTTGGCAGTACGCCCAGACTTACTATTGCCTGAGCTCCACCCAGTCACATGATCACCCAGCCACACTTACCCAGCTGATCATTAGAGCAGAGAACTGGTTGTTAAATTATTTGAATCCCACCACTGGTTAAGATGTGTTAGGACTTCAACTCCCAGAATTCTTAGCCATTACACCAATTTAGAAAGGCTGGTGTAGGTTAAAATATCTGTGGATAAAACTGGGCCGGAAGAGGGAAGGAGGCTTTATTTCAGTTATTCCATGGATACACGGTTGACTTCTATTCTACTATGTTATTCTGTTTTCCTCTCCATTCCCAAACTACTGTACATTGTTCCCTTCAGAATTACCCAATTGTATCAATGCATGTAGCAAAATGAGTTAGGAAGTATGAGGTACAAAAGAATAAAAACAAAAATAAATATTTAGAATCCATGGGAATGTATTATGTATTTTGACATTTTCATTAAAATCAAAGCAAAAAACCAACATATCAAAATAAAATCCAAAATAGGACCTCCACATCATTCTGCTTCATAAATGAATCTTTTCTCATCTCCTATTGCCCGTCTCCCCACCTCATTTTCCTCTTCAATCTACCAAGCTGACATTTTCATCATGGTGTCAATAGATAAATCAGTGCTTTCACATGACATTGCACAGAAATTTCACAAACCGTTAACAACTTTAGTTTTGAATAAGTGTGGGAATGGGGATCTTTCCTCTGAGTACTTACTGCTGTCTTCAGAGTATTTTACTCCTTGGAAGCTTGAAACTGCCAAGGCTGGAACCTACTGCCATGTCCAACCTGCCCCCATATGTGCCACTGAAATAGGTTTGTTGGAAGAAATGTCCAAGCCAAGATGGTCAACCATGGGCAGAAGAACAGTACTGGGCTATGAAAAATGGAGCAGACAAGAATTAGTATGTAACTAAATAGCTGGGATCATCATGTAAGCTTGAAAAGATTCCTTTTGTTTCTACTTCATTTTAACCTTTAATTGCCTTGGCTCCCAGCTTTTGGGACAAGCTGGCTCTACATGCACAACATGTGTGTTCCTATGCACATGTTGGTGAGCACATGTGAAACTAGAGCAGAACTGTATGCATCTCTTTATTCAAGACACAGAAATACTCTCCAAAAATCAATGCTTTGGTGTGAGAGAAATACTAAATCAAACACAAAACCTGCCCATTTTCTTTTGCAATGAGCCAATTTCGGGGTACAATGTAAGGGCTTCATTTTAATAGCTTTTAAGAGAAAATGATAGAAAATTGGGGATGTAATTTGTTATGGACTCCTCCTCCTCCTCCTCCACTGCCTCTATCCATTGAATCTTGCAGAAAGATGTGTACATAAATAATAAAACAGCCAATTTAACATTTGAAGCCACTGGAGGTCAAAGGGAGAAAGAGAAGGAGAAATTAGCTTTACAAATTGACAAGCAGCTATAAGGGACACATTTAGAAGCATTTTGCCCTTAGTACCATATGCTAGTGGGAAACATTAATTTACAATATCCAACTCTATACACCACCAATGCTTTTTCAGCAAGGTACCTGGAACTCTCTGATTCCCTGTAGTATTGTAAAAAGTAATGTAAATGCTAACCAATATGTGTTCAATCTCAGTCCCATACTTCAGCCCCTTACAGTTTAATTAAGAAGCATCATACAAAGGGAAGAAATGACTAAATTTCCAGTTGGTGGGAAGAAAGAACCAATATTTCAAATAAAGGCATTGTTCTTTATCTTTTTTCCACCATGTACCGTAGATAGACAAAATAAACAAGCTTTCCCATCACTTCTGTTGGGATTATAACATTTTCCTGCTTGGATTAGAGTCCACTAGCTGCAAATAGAAGTTAATAGAATAGCATAGAACCATGATGGCAAACCTCTGGCACGAGTGGGCACTCACGCCATCGCCAGCTGCTCTTCTGGTTTCTGGCATGCACATGTACATTGGCCAGCTGGTCTTCATTTTTGGGGCCATTTTTGGGCCTTTTCAGGGCATTTTTGGGCCATTTTCAGCGCGGAAAATGGCCTGAAAAAATGGTCTGAAAATGGCTTGAGAAACAGCCAAAAAACAGTCATGTGCCCACGGCCAGCTGGTCTTTGGTTTTCCAGCGCTTCGGCACGTGCACATACATGCGTGTTCCAGGGCCAAAAAGGTTCACCTTCACTGGCATAGAACATAGAATAACAAGAGTTGGAAGGGACCTTGGATGTCATCTAGTCCAGCCCCCTGCTCGAGCAGGAGAGTCTATTCCAAATATTAGCCTCTACCAAGGATCGAACTTACAGCCTCCTGATTGTGAGGCGAGAGCTCCACCTCTAGACCACTGCCCCGTCCCAATAAAGAACTAGCATTCATAAATACTTGGAGAAAAAGCGATGCATGTGGAGATTACCAAGCTTTTATCGCCTTTTAATATCTACCTGTCCAGTTTGCCATAGGGTTACCACATGTATGTAGTGGAATGGCTAAGGCAACCAAGGCAATGTTATAGTCTGTGTGATTCAGAATGGTCCTGAAGCTGACCAAATCAGAGTGTACTGCGTTGTTTAAGGTACAACACGACAATGAAATCAGATTATTGAATACATTGATTCTTCCTCCAAAGCAAGTTTCCCAAACAATGAGGTGAACCTTCCTTTGGGAGATACAGAGTCTAGGAGAAATGTGAAAAACTCTGTAATAGTTAAACAATAAATTTCCCAAAGTTTCATTGCATTGTTTTCATTGTTCATTTGTGCTCATTTTGGTGCTTGGTTTTTTAGGGAAAGTATGTATATTGAGACTACGCTAAAGGAAGGTGTGATGGCAAGAATTTTAGGAACTCTTGTTCTAAGATAACAGACAAGTATCTCTATCTGACATTCTATGGAAGATCCAGTTAAAGAAGCAATACTTACCAACAACTCAAAAGGTTTCTGCTTATCTTCTTTGAATGTCTATAACATGAAATGTTAACAATCTCCAATATAATAGAAGATATAATAGAATTGATGTTATGGCCTGATCTCTTTTAAACTATTCAGAGGAGAGAGATACAGAATGCAGTTACAGTGCATTCTGTGATCCATAGAAAGATGGATAGGTTTAGAATTATGTTGATTTTGAGACTTTCTGTTAGAAAGTATTTGATTTCAGAAAAAGAGGCATTCAGTTTTATGACAGATGTCTGGTTAACCTCTGGAAACAGGTAATGACCCAGGCAGTTAATGACCCAGACTTTTCTTAGTGTATTCGTTCACGATTTACTTTTATCTAAGGCAATGAAATGGTTAAGAAACTAGCTAGATGTAAAAAATATACCGTAAAACCTCTATTTGAACGCCATGGCGCTCTATTTTTCAACCCTTTCGCCGAGGTGGCGCTCAAATAGA
>JAOYMU010000192.1:11243268-11255112 GCA_025802295.1 Psammodynastes pulverulentus | reverse complement strand
CGGTTCTGCGACCCAGGCCCAATTTGTGCCACCGGTTCTGCCGAGCAGGGCCGAACCGGCTGAATTTCACCACTGCAGAGGTGGTATTCAACCGGTTTACACCGGTTCAAGCGAACCGGTGACAAAAAAAGCTGCCATTTGGGCAAACCGGTAGCAAAAAAACCCTCCAACGATCAGCTGAGTGGATCAAAGAGTTCCTCTTAGCCGATTGGCGCGTGCATGCATGGTAGGTGCACGCGGTAGGTACATGCATGCATGGAAGGGAGGCGCACATGCATGGGCGGAAGGGGGGAAAGCACCAGTAGCGAATCACCACTGATTATTTATGTATGCTTCATGTAAAATATGTGCCTTTATCAGTCCTGAATCTCCTCACTCTTAATTTCAATTGCATGTTTCTGACTCCTAAAATTTGTGACAGCAGGAAAAAAAACCTTATTTCTACATATAGTTTCCATACTAAGCATGATTTTATGTAAGTCTGTCATGAATATCTTATCTTCCAAACGAAAAAAGAAATCCTAATTATTGTTAACATTTCCTAATTTGAACAATTGCTCCAGTTACCTGCTAATTATAGTTGCTCTATTTTGAATCGCTTTGAGCTTTCCCAGGTTGGAACTGCTCCTTGTGTTTTCACAACAAATGTTATGCTGGGTTAGTTACAAATTAGTCTTGTGCTTTGATTTGATAACGTGTGTGGTGTGTTTGTGTGTGTGTGTGTGTATGTGGTAGTATTGACAAAAGTGCTTTGATGTTCAAGAACCATTAATGACCAGACACATCAGTATCCCATTGTGCTGCTTGTATATCCTTAATGGGGATAATTAAATCCATAAATCAGTGCATTCCCCCCCCCTTTAGGTATATATTATACATTTTATTAACTATATTTTCTTACATACCACCCTTTTCTATTTCATGTCAGAATTGATAATGTCTGCTTTGCAAAGACAGCAAACCACAGTTGTCACATTCCAACCTTCTATCTTAACAGAATAATAGAGTTGGAAGGGACATTGAAGGTCTTCTAGTCCAACATCCTGCTCAAGCAGGTGACCCTATACTATTTTGGAAAAAATGACTGTCCAAACTCTTCTTTAAAAACTCCAGCAAGCAGTTCCATTGATTAATTGTCCTCACTCTCAGAAAATCTCTCCCTAATTCTAGATTGGATCTATTGTTGACAAGTTTCCATCCATTACTTGCCATTGTCCTACCCTCAGGTACTTTGGAGAATAGGTTGACCCCCCTCTTATCTGTGGCAGCCCCTCAGATATTGGAAGACTGCTATCATGTCACACCTAGACCTTCTCTTCATTAGACTAGACATACCCAGTTACTGCAATTGTTCATCATATATTTTAGCCTTCAACCCTCTTGTTCTCTTGTTGCTCTTCTCTGCACTATTTCCAGAATCTCAATATCTCAATATCTTTTTTATATCAGTATTCCAAGTGTGACCAAAGGAATATAAAGTGATATTAATATTTCATGTGATCTTGATATTATCCCTCTATTAATGCCACCTAGGATTGCATTGGCTTTTTTGGCAGCTGCAGCACACTGCCAGATCATATATAATTGGTTGTCCACTAGGATTTCTGGATCCCTCTCACAGTTATTGCTGTTGAGCCAGATACCACCTATTCCATATCTGTGCATTTGGTTTTTCTTGCCTAAGTGTAAAAACCTTGTTTTTCTCACCACTGAATTTCACTTTGTTGGGTAGGGCCCAGTGTTCAAGTCTGTCAAGATCCTTCTGGATCTTGAACTTATCTTCTGAGATGTTTGTTGCTCCTATCAACTTGATATTTTCTGCAAATTTGATGAGTTCCCCTTTCATTCTCTCATCTAAATTGTTTATGAAGGTGTTGAAAAGTACTGGGCCTAAGACAGAACCTTGAAGTGTATGCTGCATGCTTCCCTCCATGTAGATGTAGTCCCATTGAGGACTACATGTTGAGTGCAGTTGGTCAGCCAGTTGAGAATCCATGCTGTTGATGCTGTCTATCTTACATTTTTCTAACTTACCAAGTAGTAGATTGTAATCTACTTCATCAAATGAAGTCCAGGTTGACAACATCCATAGCATTTCACTGGTCCATTAATTTAGTCACCTTGTCAAAGAATGCAAAAATGTTTGTCTGGCATAATCTGTTTTTAATAAACCCATTTGGCTTCTAGAAATAGTTTTGCTTGTTTCTAGGTGTTTGCAGATCAATTGCTTATATTTTCCAGGATCTTGATCTCACTGATTGGTCTGTGGTTTTCTCACTTTCCAAGAAATCCATCAACCACAAACTCTGGAAAGTTTTTGCAGCATTTGGCCTTTAGCTGTGATGCACATTGAATCAATGTCTATCTGACAACGCAATCACACATATAAGCCAATCAAGTCTTGCTAGCTCTAGTTAACAGAATTCATTAATTTATATTAAGGACAGAAACAAGTACCAGGCTTACTTTTAATTATATTTAAGGAACTATAGTGCCTTCTAGAAAGATAAAAATTAACATCAATCAACATAACAAACTCTTCAGGCAATGAAAATCATGATCAGCCCTTTCCCCTTTTATTGTAGCAGAGGAAGCAAGAACAGAGTTATTTTACTCAGCATACTGTATGAGTGAGACTGAAAGTTGGCTGATCAGACACATCTTCCTTATACGGTCAATATTTATTGACTCGGTTGAATGAAAAGATAATTCAGTTTCTCCAGAAAGAGAGTTCCATGCAGGCAAGCCATTTTCATCATGAATTGCCAGTATATATGAATTTATCCATTTCTACTGGGATGCCATTCAAGGCCAGCTGGAAAAGTTGAATGCATCTTTGGATATCACAGCTCATCATAGCACTTAGCACTTAGACTTATATACCGCTTCACAGTGCTTTACAGCCCTCTCTAAGTGGTTTACAGAGTCAACATATTGCTCCCAACAATCTGGGTCCTCATTTTACCGACCTTGGAAGGATGGAAGGCTGAGCCTGGTGAGGTTTGAACTGCCAAATTGCAGGCAGCCGGCAGGCAGCAGAAGTAGCCTGCAGTACTGCATTCTAACCACTGTGCCACTGCGCCTCTTATAATCATTTGAAGCTTCAGATGAACTGGAGCCTCTGCAAATAGGAAGTCTACAATGCAATAGTCAAACACATTGTACAGAAATTTCCAGATTCAATCTCATCTCTCATGTCCAGTAATAACATAACATGGGAAATAATCTAGAAGGCTTCTTTTTGAAGCCTTGAAGAACTAGGCTAAATGGACAACTGGTTGAATTGGCAGCTTCCTATGGGGATTTTAAGTTGCTTAGGAAATTGTTCTGTTTTCAGTGATCGGTCAGCCTTGCATAGAAGTCAACATACTATTCTGTAGTTTTCAAAGAATGGAGGGACTGTGCCTTAGTGACTTAATAACAATTGACATGGGCTCTGCTCCAGCGGTTTGATCCCTAGCACTGCAAGTTCGGCTATGCTCCCATCACTCACCTCAGCTTCCCTCACCTAGCAGTTTGAAAGCATGTTCTGTGCAAGTAGATAAATAAGGGGAGAGAAGTGGTGCTTCGTGCAGATGGTCAGATTCCTACCAGGTTTCCCAATTGTGACACCCATTTGCAAAGTGGCTCTGGTGGAGGGAGAAAACCTTGGGTGACACTTACAGGAAAAGCTGCTTGTTTTTCTGGTGCAAAACCAGCTCACCTTGGGAAACACTTGGCTGTGCACCGAAACAGAGCTAATAAACTGTCAGCCAAACAGCTATTCTGCATTAGTATTGAAATCTCTTGGCTAACATCCTAAATGTGCTTTATCAAAAGGCAACTTTTCAGTTGCCTTTTGAAAAAGCACCTCTGGGTCAACCATGATCTGGATGACTGAGAATCTCCATTCTCCTGGCTAATGTAATAATGTCATACAATAGCTAGCTAGCTAGCTAGCTAGCTAGCTAGCTAGATAGATAGATAGATAGATAGATAGATAGATAGATAGATAAGAGAATTTTGAATTCACAATCCAAAACGCCAGGAGACCATATGAAAGACAAAACAATGCAAGATGTGGAAGGTTCCTTGTGCTAAAGATTTCAAAAAGTAATAATGCAATCCAGAATTAGAACCAATCATATTCAGATTATTCTTTTAGTGTATGTACAATACACACATAAAGCATTATGAGCTGTGGTGGTGCAGTGGTTAGACTGCACTACTGCAGGCTACTTCTGCTGACTGCGGGTTGCCTGCAATTTGGCAGATCGAATCTCACCAGGGTTGACTCAGCCTTCCATCCTTCCGAGATGGGTAAAACGAGGACCCAGATTATTGGGGGCAATATGCTGACTCTGTAAACCACTTAGAGAGGGCTGTAAATCACTGTGAAGAGCTGTAAGTGCTATTGCTATTATAAAGTGAGTCCATTTGAGTCCATTTACTATAGCTTATGCAGAACGGGCCACAAAACTGAAGTTTCATTCCATCTTTGGAAGGAGGAGATAGTTTACTTTTTGTTTTTGTTTGCCAAAATCATCAACCCAGATTGTAATAAGAACATCCATTGGCATAGAAACTGGAATGCTTTAGAGACTGACAGATTTGCTTCCTTCCTTTTAAATGCTTTTGGTAAATGAGAATACTGTAATCATCTCAGTCTTTGACAGAAAAAAAACCAATACACAATCTAGTGGAACCTTAAATATTAACACAAATAGAGCCATGCTCATCTTTCAAATGCTCTGAGGCTACTCTTGCATTATTATTTACTTGCAGGTTAATGTGCAAATGGAATCCATGCAGGACAGAATACTAAGCATCTCCATTAATAAGGTGCCAAAACCCAGAACTGAGACAAGGTGGACAAGTACAGTAGAAAATACCAAGTGACATTGAGCCCCAAGCTACACTGCGGAAAAGAGCCTTTTATAGAAAGCGTGAAATCGTTTTCTAAATCCCGCAGTTTGCAAATTCCATATGTCTTAGAGCCTTTGGATGGGCTGTCAGCCAAACAAGAGCTGAAGCAAGTTTGAAGATTTACTATCTTGATCTAAATATTTCGTATAAATTAATCTTACATTTGCAGTTTAAATAGATGCGCATTGGGCTTTGTGCTTAGGAAAAGGTTACTTGTCAAGAAAGGTATTTCAGATCCGTTCTGTCTGAATTGACAGATTGCTCTATGAGACGTCTTCAGATTTGTGGCTCAAAAAGACAATTTTAAGTAAACTCGCATTCATGACTACTGAAGTACCTTTGGTTCAATAAGGCTTACTCCCAGGTAGCTGGGTATAGATTGGTTTCCTTTTGAGAAACAATTGTAAAAGCTTTCAACTTTAGCAAATTGGTTTTAGAAAGAAATAGTCATATTGAATGGCATGAAGAAATAAAGAAAAGTAGAATTTGAGGCAATAGTAGTAGCAATAACATCATGGGGAAAATGTTTGAATGTACCTCAGTCCCTTGTATGGATTCATAGGATAATCTTGCAAATAATACTATGTCATCTTCCCATTCCCGTTTCTATGGAAATGACACAGATACAGGCTCAGTTAACTACGTTTAAGTAACTTCTGGTTTGATTATTACAGCATGGCTCAGAAGATGCATCTAGCACATAATTTTGTGTGTCAGATTCTGATGAGAAGAGCCATAGAGGATATGTCACTATGATCTCAGCCCAGCTATATTGGTTGATCAAATCAGGAGATTGCCAATGCTTAAAATATTTTAGTTTAATATAGTCCATGGTCACAGACCACCCTCATGGTCATAGATTGACCAGCTGTTACTCTGACTGGAATAACTTTTGTATAAGCTATTATATAATCACATATAAGTCATGTAATGCTTTCAACGATGGGGACTTTCCAGTTCAGGAAAAATATATATATGAGATGTTTCTACAGCCTCATGTTTAGTCATTATGATAATCTGTCTCCTGTTTGGATGACTGATCCGTTGGCTTCAATTATATTTGGCTTACAGTGTCCAATTAGTCAAAGATACATATATATATATATATGCCATAGTGGACTATACAAAAGGCTGTAACAAAAAGGAGCAAATAACGATGAGCAAAGATTATACTTAACTGAGTACAGAATTCCACATTTCATTTATTTAAATTGCCCATAAGAAACATATTTCTTCTAAAAAAAAATCCTGAATGAGACATATCTAAGATGATACCAAGATATATTGAGATTTCACACACATATGCATATACTGTCATTTACTGTGGCTGCCCCGTGTGTAGGAGGTGGTAATTAACTAAAATAGGGTTATATTTCATTGCCAAATACTAAAATGTCAGTATTATAAATATTCTAATGCAAACAAGTTGAGAAATGGTAGGAAAGATACAGATGGAGCAAGATTTGAAGGGAGGGGAAAGTGCTAATGAGAAACTTACATGATGATATAAAAGCATCTTTGGAAGTTCTGTTTTGTGAATCAATTGGGTTTTTGGGGGGGGGGTTGAAATTAAGAGATGGGGATCTTTGTTGTTTTGTTTCCAGTTTTGTTTTTTAGAGGCAGCATCTTCAAGCATTGCTGCCTTCAAATAAAATTTCTTATCCCAATTTTTAAGATGTAGTTTCATGTAGCCTCCTGCAGATTAACAGGGATTTTGTAAACTCTGTCAGGATTCTGTACACCTTCCACTAAGGTCTCAGAGAAAAATAGAGAGATACAAATGTGATATTATGTCATCCCACCCCCCATATAAGGCTGTACTGTCTTCCTCCCATCAGGCAAGTTTTTTGGTGGCCAAGGTCACACAATATTAGATGAAGACTGAGCATTGCAGTGGGTGAAGATATGTCACAGATGTAGACAAGGCTAAATTGAATGGGGTGAATGTTGGAGGGTTTCTTTCTCTGTTCATTTTTTAGTGGTGAAATGCCTAATTGACTTATTTCATACTTCTTGCCCTTTGTTCAGGGCCTCAGGAAAATTGATACCGCACTTGCCTCCTCCCATTTTTTCCCACAACACACCTGTGCTGAGACAGAGTGACTGGTCCAGAATAACTCAATAATGCCAGGTGTGAAGGATGGGGAGCATAAATTAAGTTGCAGGTCAAAAGATCTATTGCTCAAGCACATACACAAAAATCTAGTCAGCTAAAATTCAATAGTAAATTGGCTCCAGGTAAGGGTCAACAGAATTCAAGACAGGCTGAACTTGGACTGTTTGTTGGAACATAATGACTTTAAGCTGATGACACAGTTAACTCCACTCTCCAGTTCTGCCTGCTCTTCTCCTACAATCAGTCTATTTCAGGGCTGTCAAACTCACGGCCTGCGGGCCAGATGCATCACACGCTGGCCATGCCCACGTCCAGTTTAGTGAAGGGGGGGAAGTCCTGGTATGTCATGTGATGCTGCCGTGACATCACGAGTTTGACAGCCCGGCTTATAGGCTGAGGATGGAAAAAAACTGGATGTCCCTGTCATTTGGTAAACCAGAATAGCCTCATTCATGTATAATGCTAAACCATAAACGTGTGGTGAAGTTTCAGCTCCTGAGCCCATCTTGATTATGCTTGACAGCATCATTCAGCAGGTTTGCAGAGTGTACCAGTTTTGAAAGAGTAGCACTGTGCCAATTTCAGGCACAGTGTGCTACGGCCAATTGGTGCTAGGGTGATTTCGTGGGTCAGCTGGTTGGCAAAGCATTTGAAATTGCTATTGGTTTTCTCAATAAAAGGACAGCACTTCTTTACCTACGTTAAACTAAAGGATGAATTAGGGATCTTGGAGTCCTAGTGGACAATCACTTAAATGTGAGCCAGCAGTGTGCTGCAGCCACCCAAAAAACAAAACAAAACCCTAATTCAATCATTAACAGAGGGATAGAGTCAAGATCACACGAAGTGTTTTTACGACTTTATAATGCCTATAAGACCACATGTGAGATGCTTTCTGTTTTGGTTTCCAGGATACAAAAAAGATATTGAGATTCTAGAAAGAGTGCAGAGAAGAACATCCACAATAATTAGGGGACTGGAGGCCAAAACATATGAAGAATGGTTGCAGGAATTTGGTATGTCTAATTTAATGAAAAGGACTAGGGGTGACATGATAGCAGTATTCCAATATCTAAGAAGCTGCCACAAAGAAGATGAAGGTCAACCTATTCTCAAAGCACCTGAAGGCAGAAGAAGAAGCAGTGAATCAAGGAGAGAAACAACCTAGAACTAAGAAGAAATTTCAAGACAATTAGAACAATTATTCAGTGGAATGGCTTGCCTTCAGAAGTTGTGGATGCTACATCACTAGAAGTTTTTAAGTTGAAATTGGACAACCACTTGTCTGAAATGGTATAGGATGGCCTGCTTGAGCAGGTGGTTGGACTAGAAGAACTCTAAGGTTCTTGGAGTCTAACTCTGTTATTCTTTTATATAAAATTATAACTAAGGCTGTTTCATGTATAGGTCGAGCATGAAATGATGGCACCATCTTAGGGATATGGCAGAGTGAAATATATTACTAGGAGATGTTTGTACAGGATGAAATGTAAATGGAGAAAGGCTCTAAATGCTACTTGAAAATTACTTTGACTTGCACGTCTTACTGTGCATATCAAACAGCAATGAATGGAATCATTAACATAGGAACAACTATCCATTGTACTGCATTAGACTGGGAATGTATATTCACATGTAATCACATTGTCTGAGACTCCATTCTTGTCATAGAGGATATATATTTCAATTAAAATAATCCTATGGAAACCACTATTCTGATCCAGCAAAAATCGCAATACATCAATCCACACAAAGTTGTTTCAGATCTGTTGACATTATTTCGTTGGGTAATGAAATGTCTGCAAACAAACAGCCAAGCTCAGAGAGCATCAAAAAATCCATGTGAGTCAGGTCTGGATGTGCATTCATTTTTATTTCCATTCAATCATGTCCGATTCTCAGGGACTGCCTGGATAAGTCCCTATAGTTTTCTTGGCAAGGTTTTCAGAAGTGCTTTGCCATTGCCTTCTTCTTAGGGCTGAGAGAAATTGACTGTCCCAAGGTCACCATGGCTAATGCTCAAAGTGGAACTAGAACTCACAGACTCCCAGGTTAGCCTAATGCCATAACCCAGCTAGTCACTTTCTCTCAGACCTATGAAGGAAGCAATAGCAAACCACTTCTGGAAAACCTTGCCAAGAAAACTGCAAGATGTGCATTTTACTTCTGTGTGATTTGAATTGATCTAGCCGTATGCACATTTTTTGTTTTCAATGGAAACGTTCATGTTCTTTTTCAGGGACACTAATTTTTATGCCCAATTAACTATATGAACAGGGCCCTTATTTCCTGTCTATATAAAATACAACCAATAATATTTTGTGGCCTAACATCAGGCAAGTGCAATGTATGATTTCATCCTGACAACCAGACACTTTATACCAGATGCACTTTGGAATTATGCATTCAGTTTGGTGGAGGCCATAAATACTGTCTACTGAAAAATCTGATAAAATAGCCTTGTCTTGGCTACTTCCTGGCTGAAAGAATCAGGCAAGCAAAAACACAGAAAAGAAAAGCAGAGTTTTGATGAACTGTAATATCCAAAACTATTCTAGAAACAATTACATTGTCAAATCTAAATTATTTGCTGAAGAAAAATGTAATGTAAATAGCAAGGCAACAGCATGTGCACTCAAAAAATAAATTGGATTTTAAATTATGCTGATATACAGCTACCCCAGTCTAAGATGATGTTACATTTAATTCACGACATAGGTAAAGAATGATAATCTAGCTTTCATTATACATAATGTCACTTTTGCTAATGGAACTATAATTTTAAGCTGTTGCTTTGATAAAAACAAAAACAAAAAAAAACACAAAAGAAAACTCCCCATATAGAAACCTAGTTTCACATATAGAGTCACTGTTCCAAATATGCAAAATGTGTCAGCATTGTTGCTTTGACCAATATACTCCCTTCCAGCTGGTGTTGTTGAAGAGGAATGGAAGTAGAAAGAATATTACTCTTCTTACTGAATAATTACCAACTAGTCTACCATGCCAAGATCTATTCGGATACCTTCATCTATAGAGAAATGAGATTGGATATTATTCTATATCGTGAAGCATATCAATATGATATAAAATCTGATGCTATGCTATGCTATCATTTCAGTATCATAATCACAGACCATTACATCCACACAGGACTCTGGGGATAGCTTTTCAATCAACAGAATATGTATTTCTTTCTTAATCTTTCCTAAAGGAAACCCTCGAGTTCCAATTTAGTACAAATGACATCCAACTCAATTAAAATCAATAGATCTAAATGCACAGCGTCTACTTAGGAAGTCCAGTTCAGATATATCCCAGGTGCAGTTGGATGAGGATGAACAGTGACTTTTAACCATGATCAGAATACTAGTTCATCATAAAAGCATACTATAGTGACAGTTATTACATCTGCATCATAGAAAGGTCTCTCTGTAACATAAATATTTTGTAGCTGACTAGGTTTAGCCTGAGCATAAGATCAAACCGTGGTGATGCAGTGGTTAGAATGCAATATTGCAGGCTAATTCTGCTGACTGCCAGGATTTGAGTCTCACCAGCTCAAGGTTGACTCAGTCTTCCATCCTTCCGAGGTGGGGAAAATGGGGACCCAGATTGTTGGGGCAATATCCTGACTCTGTAAACTGTTTGGAGAGGGCTGTAAAGCACTGTGAAGTGGTATATAAGTCTAAGTGCTATTGTTATTACTAGTGGTGGAGATTCCTTGCCTTGGCCCATCTCCTTGCTACTGGCATCCAATCATAGCAGCGGATAGCACAATTATGTAAAGAAACTCAAATCTCCAACTCTCAGTACACCACCATTAAGAGTTTAGAAAGTTTGCACTATGCCAGGTAGAGAAATACAGGTGATTCATTCTCTTTTGTGAACAGGGCAAAGGGATTCCTCTCTAGACATCAATCTGAAAGAGCAGAATGAAACACTCTGTATCCTTCTGGCAAACAAGCCAATATTGGCTGAGGGTTCTTTGTGCACAGTTAATGATCAGAAAGTGGCCATTAGCACCAGTTCAGTTTCTTCAACAACTCCCAACTCTACTTTTTGTTCCAATTTCTGTGATATAATCCCACTCTCAGATGCTAAACTGCCAAACTTCCTTAATATACAACCTCAATTTTTGAACACTTACGGTTCTGAAATTGCCAAGAACATTTTTCTTTCCATTTTGTCTTTTCTGCAAACTGTGCAGTTTAACAAGCCTGCAGAGTTTTGATAGCTCACAAATGGCACGCCTGCTTTCCTGGAACAATTTTGGAGGGGTAGTCCTCCAACGGGACCTAGCATAGAAAACCCACAATCACAGGAAGATTCCGGATAATCCTCCTATCTAGGGGACTTGCGGGCTGAAAGAGAAATGCTAAGCAACGGTTCTTCTTAAGCCTACATTTATTTATCAAGACAAATAGTATGGCTCGGGGAAAAAATTGGAAGCAATTCTTTATTGCAACCCTTAACTACAGCTATAGCAAAAAAATAGCATACAACAATGGATATAAAGAAAATAAAATGGGGAAAGGAGTCAATTTCTTGCCCTTAAATCTTGATAGCATCCCACATACTAAGGAACAAGTGACCAATTCTCACTGAGGAGACATCAGATGCTCTCAGAGTATGCCTATAACTAAACATACAGATCCTTCAGTTCCACTGGAAGTTACCTATAAGATTGTGTCCTGCAGTAAGGAGGAAGAGGATGGCACTGTTGTGAATTCTATCTATCTATCTATATATATATATATATATATATATATATTTAAAAAAACTTTAGATGACTGCCAAAGTTGGATCGAACAACCTTAGGT
>JAOYMU010000192.1:11215263-11228845 GCA_025802295.1 Psammodynastes pulverulentus | reverse complement strand
AAAGAAAGAAAGAAAGAAGAAAGAAAGAAAGAAAGAAAGAAAGAAAGAAAGAAAGAAAGAAAGAAAGAAAGAAAGAAGAAAAAAGAAAGAAAGAGAAAAAGAAGAAGTGGGAACAGACATAGCTGCTGTACTTCAAAACAGCCATCCGTCCAGCTGCTTTTAGATGTATGAACCCTAAATCAAAATTGTATCCAAGATGTGCCATCAATGAAAAATCACGTGGAAATACATATTTTAGATCTATCCTGATTTTTAAAAAGGAAAGAAAACCAGCAGGGAAGCATCATTTATTAATCCCACAGAGAACAAATACAGAAATGTGAAAACAGCGATAGAAGTAAATAACTACGACGTTTAAAATGTAGCTTTTGGGGCAAGATATTCAGATTGGAGCTTTATCACATAAAAACACAAAAGCAAATGCTATTTTTTTTTCATAGTGAACAATTACTGAATCAATGTAATTAGCAGGATGTGGCCTCTCATATCTCTCTGGCAATAGATTGACTTGCAAACTTCTTGTCCCTTGTAATTGTAGTATAAACGTCTGAATTAAACGTGGGGCTTTTAGAGCAGTAGTAATCAAGAATTCTCACATTCATCACCAGTCTTTTCTCCTTGTCAGCTTATTCCTATTTATAGTCTGAGCCTGTATGGTCTTTGACTAAAGCTAAATAATGAGGTCAATGTTTCAAAGACTGGGAACCAAAAACATTCAGTTTTGTCCTCTCAATTATCTGTCTTAAAACTATTTAAACTCTCCTTGGGGAATATGTTTTCTCTATTCTCTCATCCCCTGTTAAGTATTACAGGAGCAGTTTGGGGCTGATGGACTGTTTCAGGTGTTTTGTTTTTTATTTCTGGTTGGAGATGACCTTAACTATTTATAAATTATCTCACTGGATATCACTTTTTGAAGGCAAGTTTCTTTTAAAAGAAAATCCATTATCTGCTTAAAAGAGGAAAGAAAGTACGATACACTTTGAAAAGACTAAGAATCAAGATATAAGTTTGTAATCAATCAGAATTGCATTAGCAGTTGTTCCAATGTTTGAGGGGCTGCCACAAAGAAGAGAGGGTCAGCCTATTTGTGACCAGTCTGTTAATACCTACTTTCTTATGCACTGACCACATTATACCTAACATCAATTCATACTTTCTGACTTATATTAAGAATCTTTGGTTCTTAATTATATTTTCACTTTATAATTTTCCTTCAACCTCACTCCACAAAGATCTGGCTACCTTCTTCACATCTTATACATCCTTCCCCTTTCTCGTAGTTTCATACATATTTTTTTATTAAGTGTGAACTTTATGTTGATTTGTTTGAAGATCCATTTGTTAGATGTTTTGACTTTCCACAGTATTCCCAGGAGTCTTCTCCAACACCTAAGTTCAAAAGAATCCATACCTTCTTATTTTGCTTCTTCAAAATCCAACTTTGGTTTCCCAGAGTGTCACAGGGAAATCCATGGTTTACACAATTCTTATATTTGAAAGTATAGACACATTCTCCACCTCCTTTTATCAATAATATAGTAAATTTGATTTCCCTATATTCCACCTGGTGATGTCTATGGACGAAGACATTTTGGTTGTTTGAAGACATATGAGGAAATAATTGCAGTGGCAGAAATAGATAAATCTGTCTCCTGCTTCATTTCAGTTTCCTAAGCTATATAATCCAATCATATTTTCCTCTTTCCTGTTTCCAGCTTTGGCATTTCTCGTTTCCAATCACAAGCAGCATATCTTGCTTGCCCGTTCCGTCAATTTCAAATTGAACTTGATCATAAAACTTATCAACCTCCCTTTTTTTTCTTGCTTTGGGGGTCAAAGCATAAACTTGAATGGTCATCATATTGAAGGATTGTCCATGGAGTCTAATCGATAATATTCAGTTATTGATTATATACCCAAGTACTGTTCTTTCTATATCTCTCCTTACTGTAAATGCCATATTGTTCCTTCTTTGTTCTTCATGTCCTGAATCATAAATAGTGCGATCATCTGACTGAAAGTATCTCAGCTCACTGATATCTAAGATATTAGTCCGTAGTCATTTCATTTCACTTTGTTGAGCTTTCCCTGTGTTCAGACTTCATATGTTCAATGTTCCCACTGTAATTCTGTCTTTGCGGCTTTGGATTTTCTTTTCTGTATAGCAGCGTCAGCCACTAGATGCTCCAAAGGCTTTAATCTAGACATAAACACCATTAGCACTGCGAAAGACACTCAGCTCTTCTTCAGTCGTGTGTTGAGTGCCATCTGGCACTTTATCATCCAGCATTTTATATTTCCTATCCATGTGGTTTTCTTGGTAAAAATACCGGAGTGGATTACTGTCGCCTTCTCCTGCACAGTGTGAATCGATGCCTTTGCCATTGTCACTAAAGTGATCCTCTGCCACTGGCACCTTTATATAGGACAGGGGTATCAAACTCACATCATCATGGCATCGTCACATGATGTATCGGGACTTTTTTCCCCTTCAGTAAAGTAGGCGGGGATGGGACCATCATGTGATGCATCTGGCCCAAGGGCCGCGAGTTTGGCACCCCTGATATAGGAGGAGCCCTGATGGTGCAGTGGTTAGAAATCAATACTTCAAGCCAACTCTGCCCACAGCCTGGAGTTTGATCCTGACCAACTCAAGGTTGACTCAAGGACTTCCATCCTTCTGAGGTCGGTAAAATGAGAAGCCAGATTGTTGGAGGCAATATGCTAACTCTGTAAACCACTCAGAGAGGGCCATAATGCACTATGAAGCGGTATATAAATCTAAGTCCTGTTGCATTACTACATCACTAGCACCAAATATAGGTTCCTGCTTGCTTTAGATGGGTAGCTGGAATGACCCTTAGGCTCTGAATGATTTTTCTAGGAATATATCCTCATGGCATGCATTTTCAGCATTTTTTACTCATTCTTTCATGAAGCACCTCCCTTGTCACAATGAAGTGGTACAGAAAGCCTTGGGGGTGGGGGCGATACAAGTAGTCCTTGATTTACAACCACAATCAAGCCCAAAATTTATGTTGCTAAGTAAGACAGTTGTTAAATGAATCCATTTTAAGACATTTTTGCCACAGTTAAGAGATTCACTGCAGTTATTAAGTTAGTAACTGTTCTATCATCACTACACATTAGTCAGTGTGCAGCTCGACATGCAGCTAAACCCACCTATCCGCCAATAAAACAGACCATGTGGGTAGATCTGGATGCTTTATTGAAAGAACAGGATATGCTGAAACCGGGGAAAATAGGGATATATACAATGACAACCAAATACAAAATAGACAGTATTGGGTTACTGCTGAGCATAAAAATTAATACAAGCAATCTATATCTCTCCAGCAATGCTCTGTGTGTGGGATGTGGGCTTGTCCTTGGATGACCATGTGCCACAGATTAAGATGGATTCTTCTTTGTGCTACTACCTTCTCCAAATGCTAAAGGAAATGGAGTCTGCCTTCCCAGCATGCACTTGTTTTGAGAGTGCAGGCTGATGGGTAAAGAGGTTCAGTCAGCTTCAAACAATGTAATTGGTATTTGCCCCTCTGGCCACTAGATGGGGCTAGAGAGCAACATTGTATATTGGGGCATATTGTCCCTCCAGCCACTAGATGGGGCTAGAGGCAACAACAGTATATAAAGATTGTATATTGGGGCATGACAGTAAGATAGTTTTAAAGTGAATCTGGTTTCTCCATTGACTTTGTCAGAAGTTGGAAAAGTTGATGCTGGGACTCTGCAACCATCATAAATATGAGTCAGTTGCCAGGCGTCTAAATTTCAATCACATGACCCCGGGGAGGCTGCAATAGTTGTAAGTGTGAAAAACGGTCATAAGTCACTTTTTTCAATGCCATAACTTTGAACGGTCACAAAATGAACAGTTGTAAATCAACCATTAAATTGACTTTAATCCCATTAAGTCAACCATTAACCGAGTCTTAACCATAAGACGTGGCACCTGTATTTTCTTTGTTCTAAGAAATAGGGCTGACTTGCATGTTGTAACAGATAAAAGAACTGCTTAATTAAAACACCTTACTTCAGAGGTGGTATTCAGCAGGTTCTGACCAGTTCTGAAGAACCAGTAGCAGAAATTTTGAGTAGTTTGGAGAAGCAGCAAATACTACCTCTGACTGGCCCCGCCCCATCTATTCTCTGCCTCCCGAGTCCCAGCTGATCGGCTGGGTCTTCTTTGGTTGCCCTGCACAGGAGAACGGAGCTGGAAAGCCGGTCAGTGGGGTGGGGAGGAAATGGGGATTTTTCAGTATCCTTCCTCTGCCACACCCACCAAGCCATGCCCACCAAGCCACACCACGCCCCCAGAACAGGTAGTAAAAAAAAATTAATCCCACCACTCTCTTACTTCTTTCTTTTCAAAATTCCAGCTTGAAGAGAAATCACTGCTGTTTTAAAAGTCGCATTAATGTAGGGTCCTGAAAGTAGATCCGTGTCTTTCTTTTTCAGGCTCATTCAGAACCCTGAGGACAATATTGGGCTGCTTTAATAAACAGCAGGGAAATGTTAAACTTGCGCTGTTTTTAACTTTGTCTTCCTAATCATATTTGAGGGGGAGGTACAGCCTTATTGTAAAAGCATCTGACCCTTTCCTATCGTAAGCCAAAATAAACCTCTTCAAGGTAAGTAAGTAAGGGTTTGCAGTCTAAGCTTCTTGAATAGTAGATCTGTGGGAAATCAGTTCGGAGTTTATTGGAGGAGGAAGAGAATAACATTTTGAATAAAACAATAGCAACACAAAGGCAATGCAATCTTGTTACATTTATTTGTTGATATTTTCAGCAGTCGGGACTGAAACAAGCTATCAGCAGAAATGCTTGGTGGGATACGTGCTGGAAAATCTCGGGTAATAAAGACAGGAAAACACAGGCATTTTTAATACTCTTTTGTGAGTTGCTGCTGTCACTCTTCATTCTATGCCTTCCCCCCCCCCTGCTTCTATTTTTTTTTCCTCCTTAGAGGAAAGTTGATCATTGCCTGTACCTTCACCTTCTTCTTTTACTCATGGGTGTCAGCCTTGTCAATCACCGTGCAATGATGCAGCTCATGAAAATGTGTCTCAGCAAGTAGCACGGTGACCTTCAGCTCTCTCTTTTGTTGTGACAAACGGGTTTCATTTGCCAGCTGAAGAAATGAGCGCTCCCCAATTCTCCCTTGCCTTCCCCAGCCAAAATAGATTCTGACTTCTAAAAGAGAAGGGAGAGAGGAGACTAAGACTGAAGGTGCCCTCCCCTCTCCCAAATCCTGTAGCAGAGCTTTTGTCTAGCACAAGTTAAAACCTACACAGCTTTCACTGAAGTTTGAACAAAAATACATATGTGGCTATACAGTTTGCTTCTTTCAGGGGACCAGCTTTTCATCCTGACAACAAGAGGCACAGAAATTGTAGGGAACACAAACTTCTCTTGCGATGTGTGTAGAGGGGTTAACCTTTTCCTAGGTAACATTGTTTGTTCAGGAGTGCAGTGCTATCCTAGACATTGACCAACTAACAAGGCTTGCTGGAAAGCAGCACTTGACCCACAGGCTTTCTGGTTTTTATTATTTCATTTATATCATTTATATGGCCACCTGTTTCACATAAGTGATTCTAGGCGGTGTACAAAGATTAAAAATTCACAGCAAACCACACACAACGTATTTATTTATTTCCTACCTTTATTATTTGTGCCTCGGTGGCGCAGAGGTTAGAATGCTGTACTGCAGGCTACTTCTGCTGACTGTTGACTGCCTGCAATTTGGCAGCTCAAATCCCATCAGACTCAAAGTTGATTCAGCCTTCCATCCTTTCGAGGTGGGTAAAATGAGGACCCAAAATTGTTGGGGGCAATACGCTGACTCTGTAAACCGCTGTAAAACACTATGAAGCGGTATGTAAGTCTAAGTGCTATTGCTATTATTTTTATAACTCAAGGTGGTAAATACACCTCCTCTGATTTTCCCAAAACAACCCTGTCAGGTGAGTTGGGCTGAGAGAGAGTGTGACTGGCCTAAGATCACCCAGCTGGCTTTCATGCCTAACGTAGGACTCACACTCATAGTTTCCTAGTTTCTCCTGCTTTACGCATGAGGTTAACTTTACTAAGTGAACCACTTAACCATAAGACTTGGCACCCAATCATCAACAGTAACCCCACTCATAGAAGTGATCCAAATACCTGGGGAAACAAGTAGGTCTTCAGGGATGCGGCCATCCAAATCCCCAGAGGGATGCTGTTCCATAGGATGGGTGCTTCTACTGAGGTCCAACAAAACAACATTGTTCGATAGAAGGGATCCAGAGCATGCCTTCCATACTAAATCTAGTTGTCCAAGAAGAACAATGAGAAAAAGACATTATTGCAAGCAGCCTGGCCCTACCTTTGGAGAGTTTCATTTTTAGTTTCATTAAAGTTTGGAGGGAGCCAGTGTAGCTCACAGAGCAGCAGTGTTAAATTAACAAGTGGATCAAGAAATACCAAAATCTTCCTTTACCTCTTCATGCTGGATCAGCTGCAAATTCTAAGTACTCTTCCACAGTATAGTAGGGCATGAACCAGACAGGAGATGACTAAGGCATGAGACATAGAAAGACCACCTACTCCAGGAATGGGTGCAGTTGGTGCAAAACATAGACTTGTGCCAAGATTGCCCATGGCTGCCATCTGATCTTTGAATAGGATCGGTATCCAGGAGGACACCCAGTTGGACTGTGTACCAACTCTGACTGAGGAGTGCATTCCAGGCAGAATTGCAGATGGAACCAGGGGCCCTTAAAACCCAAAGCTACTTAAGTCTTCCCGAGGATGAACTGAAGCATATCCTCCCTCATTCAACTTCTCACAGCTTCCAGGTACTGGGAAAAGACGGCATCACTTGATCAACCCAGCATGGAGATGTACAACAAGATATCATCAGCATATTGATAACACTGGATCAAGAATTCATTTTCAGCTCTAAAAAAGACCAGTCTGAGAAACCAACATCATCATACAGGCCACCACTAGTTTTATTCTAACAGCTGAAGTGACAGAATCTTGCAAACCTGAACATATCCCCCCCCCCACCAACTTCATTTTTGTGCCAACTAGGGAGGGTCTTCTCTGGCACTTTTTCTCAAGTTATTTTCCTGGTGGAGGCTCAATTATCTGGTTATTGGTTCTTCCTCCAGTCTTCAAAATCATTCACTCTTCCCTCTCCATTGGCTCCTAAAACTGTCCTCAACCACACCGAATTATATTAAAATATTTGTTTAAAAAAATAAATAAATTTAAATTCAAATCTTGCAAGATATCACGCTGGAATGTCAGAGGAGCCCCTCTCCCCAGCTGACACAAAGATAAAATGAAAAGAAGAGAGAAGCATGTTGCAAGATTCTATCACTACAGCTGTTACAATAAAAGAAGTGCTGGCCTGCATGAGGTTGATTTCTTAGGCTGGTCTTTCTTAAGGCGGACACTAGAGAATGAATAGCAAACTGCTTTTGTATTCCTGCCAAGAAAACAAAACAGATGTTTTCCACGAAGCCACCAGGAATCCATCTTAACTTGAAACCTACACTTTCAAGGAACTTTGGGACGGTGTCTTGTGCTTTTGTGACTGTGACAGCATGGCTGTCTTCATTATCTCTTTTCTCCCAGTTTCTTCGAAATCTTTAGATGGCGGCCTTTATTTAGTGCTTGATTGTTCCTGGGGCTCTTCAGGAAAATACGTCAGCAAGATAATAAGCGCAGCTGTCAGCAGTAAAAGTAACATTGGGGTTTAATGCAGAAATACTGTTTAGCATGTAGCTGGTGGCACAAGACTCAGAGGCAACTAATGCTTGACAACTGAGATCCCAGCAAGCAAATAATGATAGCGAACTGAATATTTTATCCATGCTTTTAACAATGATATAATCAGAACACCCTTTTAAAAAGGAAGGATTACTGCTAACCACCCTCCCTCCTTACTCTCTGCTCTCCACTCATCCATTTTTTTGTTATTATATTGATGTATTCTCATCCTTTTTCATTGTTCATTTAAGCAATAGACTTATTTGCCGCTTCACAGTGCTTTATAGCCCTCTCTAAGCAGTTTACAGAGTCAGCATATTGCCCCCACAATCTAGGTCCACATTTTACCAACTTTGGAAGGATTGAAGGCTGAGTCAACCTTGAGTCGGTGAGAATCGAACTGCTGAACCGCTGGCATCTGGCAACCAGCAGAAGTAGCCTGCAGTACTGCATTCTAACCACTGCGCCACCACGACTCTTACTTTTATAGTTCTATTATTTTACTTTGGTTCTGTTTGCACTCCTTTCATTTTCTTCCTTTTTATCATTGTAAGCCACTCAGAGTAGCCCCACAGTGAGATAGGTAGCACATAAATTTTAAAAAATAAATAAAATAAAATAAAATAAAATAAAACCAATAGATTGTAACATGGAATTATCTGGTAATCAAGTAAGGCATACTACAGCCAGCACCCTGGAGTTCAAGTGGCATATAAAAAATATCAATAATTATGGATATTTGCATATGTTAACTTCTACTTTGCAAAGATAAGTATTTTTTCCAAGTTTTCTGTTGAAATTAGCTGAGGTTAGGAGCGTACAGCTCTGTATGCCAAAAGCAATGCAAGATTTAGAGGGTTTTCCACCAGAAAATCGAGTCTAAAAATATTGTGTATGTATGTTTTGGAGTCCTTATGCATGATTAGATACAGGCAAAACTTCCTTCAGCTACATCTGAACCCTGTTTGACATTCAGAAGCATTTAAAAAGCTGTTTTAAAGAACTCCTCTGTTTTCTGCCAAGTTCCCTCTGTTAAAGCAACATTGGTGCATGGTTGTTGATGGGTCTCCTGGGAAATGTTGAAGATCTTTGAAAATTCAGCCATCCTCCTATAAATAACAAAGCACCTAAGAACAAGAACCTGCTTTAATACTTGCTAGACACAGGAAAACAATTGAGAGAATTAACCTTCACCGAGAAAATGTTCCCCTCAACAGAAATCTAGTACTGGATTCCTAATTTATTGCAATCAACAAGCATTTTGTCAGGACTAGGGAATTAACATTTCAAAACAGCTACAGGGAACATTTTGTTTCATCAAGATCAGTGGGAGGTTGGCTTTGTATGAGAAGATTGCTTTCCTGCACCCACGAAGCAAGCAAGCCTGTGGACTTAGTCACCCAACTGCAGAATCTCCTAACATTCTGGGCTGGAAAATAACTCCCAGACTCAGGAAATGAACACAAACCAGGTATAATCCTTGACCTATGACTATTGTGCCTAAAATTTATGTGGCCAGGTGAGACATTTGTGAAGTGAGGGCTGCCCCATTTCACGATCTTTCTTGCTTCTGAATTTTGATCAAGTGACCTTCAGGATGCTACAATGATCATAATAAGTGTGAAAATTGGACATGTCACTTTTTTTTTTACTTCTGTTCTGTTTGCATTCCTTTCATTTTCCTCCCTTTTGTTATTGTAAGCCACTCAGAGTAGCCCCACAGCTAGATAGATGGCAAATAAACTATCAATAAAGAAATAAAACCAGAGAACCGTAGATTACAAAATAGAATCCGCTGGAAATCAAATAAGGCATACATGAGCCACAGTGGCGCAGTGGTTAGAGTGCAGTACTGCAGGCTACTTCTGATGACTGCCTGTTGCCTGCAATTTGGCAGCTCGAATCCCACCAGGCTCAAGGTTGACTCAGCCTTCCATCCTTCCGAGGTCAGTAAAATGAGGAGCCAGATTGTTGGGGGCAATAGGCTGACTCTGTATACCACTTAGAGGGGGCTGTAAAGCACTGTAAAGTGGTATATAAGTCTAAGTGCTATTGCTATACTATAGTCAGCACCCTGTAAAATGCTGCTGTACCTTCAAATGGTTACTAAACCAACTATTGTAAGTTGAAGACGACCTGTACTTATCCATACTAAACAAAGTTGGGATTTGTTTTCTTCTTCCATTTGGGCTTTATACCATTTGGGGAAGAGTGGTACATCAGGCAACTCTTAAATGAAGGGCAGAAAAGCATACTCTCTGAAAGCAAGAAAAAGTGCTTTTGACAGGAAAGAAGGTGGTGGCCTAGGGACCAAGTCAAATATAAAAATGGGATGTTGTCTTCCTGAAACATACCCTGTGCCTCACCAACAACTTTACTTCTTTATCTACGCATGTGAATCTCTAAAGTTGCCTGTTTTGATTCATCTCTGTAAGAATGGAAGCATTCATATTCCTACTAGCAATAGCACTTAGACTTATATACCGCTTCACAGTGCTTTACAGCCCTCTCTAAGCCATCTACAGAGTCAGCCTATTGCCCCCAACAAACTGAGTCCTCAGTTTACTGACCACAGAAGGATGGAAGGTTAAGTCAACCTTGAGCCTGGTGAGATTCGATCTGCCGAACTGCTGGCAGACGGCAGTCAGCAGAAGTAGCCTGCAGTGCTGCATTTTAACCACTGCGCCACCACGGCTCTTATGATGCTGATCATTATGGCATCCGGCAACAACAGAGGACACCACAGAATAGGAGATTGTCACCTCCTTTCAGGGCATAGCAGTTGCCTTAGGAAAAAAAAAACACCAGAACAGTCATAAGCAACAGCAGAGCTGTTTTCCGTGGTTCATCGCTTATCACTCATCATTTGCCAACATTAAGGTCACCGAAGCAACATTTCATATTTGTTGCCTTGGAGGAACTGTGATTGTGTGTCTATTGTCAAATGTAACCTTTATAAAAAGGAGGAAAAACTATTTTTCAGTATAGCTTTATTTATGGCAATATGGGTAATTTATCAAGAACGAAAGAAAAGCCTTTGGCTGCAAAAGATAAAGTTTCCAATCTTAGATTCATTCACTCTTAGGTCGATCAAGGTCCCGTAACCCACATTCCAAGTTTTCTAGTGGGGGCGGCCTCAGACTTTCATAAAGTTGAGGTCCTGAATATGCAGTCCATTGTTCCCTCTCCAAATCCAGCCAGCACAATGAAATTCATTTCAAGGACTCCATCTTGTCTCTATTTCAGCTTTGTAGTTAGGAAAAACATATATGCATATATGAATTTCTACTTCACAAAGGTGAGTATTTTTCCAAGTTTGCTGTTGAAATCAGCTGAAGGCAGAAACTTACAACTGGCCTAGACTGGGCTGAGCTAATACTAGGCTCCTCTGTAAAGTTTGCTCTCAGTCTGTCTCAGTTCCACATTTTCAAATAGCCTCAAGGAGGTAAGATAAACACTTTTAATTGCAGAGAATTAGAAATTCATGCATACAATGAAGTTCTACATGTCCCAAGAGATATGAAGCCTGCCTAGATATGTCTATTCTAGGGCTGAAATCCTGGAGCTCTCGAGCCAGGGATGTCTGGGTATATTTTTTTTCATGGCTTTGAAGATATCTGCCATTTATTCCCTAGTTTGCAGATGGCTGTTTCTGGCATGAAAATCTTTCATGTCACCAACTTCAACACTTGAACTGTTTCTCCCTCTTTCAGTCTCTTCAATGCAGGCATAAGGCCTTTTCCATCAATGCCAGACACTGTAATGGTTTTCCCCCACAATCAGTTCTCTCTCACTTGGAGTCAAAACACATAGTCAAGGGGAATGGATTTCCCAGACCAGAAGAGTAGAAAATAAAACATTATTTATTTGGGTTTATACAGCTGCCCAATTCAGCACATGAGAGACCATGGGACTACTCTTTCAAATAGCATCTAGATTTATATACCACTTCATAGTGCTTTACAGCATTCTCTAAGCCAGGGGTCTTCAAATTTGGCAAGTTTAAGACTCGTGGACTTCAATTCCCAGAATTCCTCCTCCAGTCAGGTTAGCTCAGGAATTCTGGGAGTTGACGTCCACAAGTCTTAAACTTGCCAAATTTGAAGACCTTGCTCTAAGCAGTCAACAGAGTCAGCATATTGCCTCCAACAATCTGCATCCTCATTTTACCAACCTCAGAAGGATGGAAAGCTGAGTCAACCTTGATCCTGTCAGGATCGAACTGCTGGCAGTGGGCAGAGTCAGTCTAAAATACTATATTCTAACCACTGTGCCACCACGGCTCCTTCTTTTTTAATAGGCTGCCATAGGGAGGGGAGAAACTGGTGGAAACTTAAATGTGGTCTTTTCTGGTGATCATGGTCAGCAAAGGGAATTTGACCAAGAATCCAATTTTTCTTTGAGGAGGGACTGAGTGGTTCTTGGAAAAAAATAAGATACTTCTAACATAGGAGAGGGACAAAAATCATTTGGCAGCAGAGGTGAATGATAATCTTAACAGGCTTGAAATTATGATATCTGAGCAGAAGAATGAACTGGATAAACATATTCTTTTGTTTATACAGTAGCTTGAAGATTAAACTAGTTTGTCAGTTTATTAAACTACTTAGGTATTTCTCCCAGGAGGCATTTGTTCTCTTCTTTTACCAGCAGACTATGGATGGTGAGCAAAAGAGAGGTAGTATTTTATTCCCAATAGTAGAAGAAAAAGAGTTTTCCAAAAACATATCACGAATCGGGAGCCTCTTTTTTTAAAAAAATGAGATGATTGAGCAATCCATGTTTGCAGAAAAAATATTTCCTAAATAGACAAGTCATCTTAGGGGTATAGAAGAGGCCATAGCAGGCAATAAAATCAGCTATTGTGGAGAAGTCAATTACCATTAGAATGGGCTCTGTTCAGCATGTATATTGTAGCTGCCAGCAGAACAAACCATCACTCCTCGGATATATTTTTCACTGCAGAGGATGGCAACACAGCATCCACAGGTGCCAGGGAATTCACAATTTCACAATCTGACCAGATGTAGCCCACAGCCCCCAACCTTTAATAATACTAGTGATGTTTATTCAGAATTTCAGAAAAGACTTATGCAACCTTATAAGAGAGCTTTGAAATCTAGAAACGGTAGAGAGCAGGGGAGATGGCACACAAAGCATTGTGCAAAAATGTACAAAGCAGGTAAGATTTGGGGTGCCTTGGTAAGACTGCACTTAGAATATTGCATCTAGTTTTGATTGCCACAATATCAAAAAGAGGTTGAGACTCTAGAAAGAGTGCAGAGAAGAATGACAAAGATGACTGGGGGACTGGAGGCTGAAACTTACAAAGAACGATTGCAGGAATTGGGTATGGCCAGTCTACAGAAAAGAAGGACCAGGGGTGACATAATAGTAGTTGTTCCAATATCTAAGGGGCCACCACAAAAAAGAGGGGGCCAACCTATTCTCCAAAGCACCTGAGGGCGGGACAAGAAGGAATGGATGGAAACTAATCAAGGAGAGAATCAATCTAGAACTAATGAGAAGTTTCCTGACAATTAGAACAATTCATCAGTGGAATACTGTTTTTAAGAAGCGATTGGATAACTGTCTGAAATGGTATAGGGTTTTCTGCTTGAGCAGTTGGGTGGACTAGAAGACCTCCAAGGTCCCTTTCACCTGTCATTCTGTTATTCTGAATATCAAAGATGGCCAAGCTGCACATTACTATTATACAGAGCCTTGGTGGCGCAGAAGATAGGATGCAGTAATTGTAATTGCAGACTTCTGCTAACAAGCCAGCTGCCTGT
>JAOYMU010000192.1:11198873-11209106 GCA_025802295.1 Psammodynastes pulverulentus | reverse complement strand
TATAGTCATATGTACACTGAAGAAGGTATTTAATTTCATTGTACAAGGTACAATGACAATAAAGTGAACTAAAAAAAGTGGGAGATGCACTATTCAAATTATAGGCATTATGTATCCTTTTCTCTATATTTGTCAAGTTAAGTATTATAAGATATCATTGAATAACCATCTATTAAATAAATTATGATATGAGCATTTTTGGAGACACATTCTTCAAATCCTACAAAACAAATTAAATCAAAATTTCTAATGTATGTTGTATTTTCTATCTTAAACACAAGAAATAAAACTTGCTTGGAAGCTAAACAACTTGAGTTTTTAATATAAAACAAATAAATGTGAAAAATATGTGAAAACATGTGACTTCCGTGCTTCCCTACCCCTGCACATCCATGTGTGACTCCCCTTCAGAGGGCCTCTGGAGCCTAGGGGAGGTCATCTTCACCCTCCCAGAGGCTCCCGGAAAGCCCCTGGAGCCTGGGGAGGCTTAAAAATGGGCCTTCTGGCAACCCACTTGTGATAAATCAATCAATCTCAACATATTTAAAAGTATGGCTTTCTATTTCAATCTATGTGTTTCCTATTTGCTTAGTTCTTTAACCATGAAATCTAATATGACACATTGCCTTTTTGTACCTTTATATTTTTTTGAATTTTTGATCTGACAGATGATCATATCACTGATATTCTGTCAGATTATAAGTGATTGTCTTGCAGGACATTATTTGCTCAATTTCTAGAAATCCATGATTGCACTAATTCTTCAATAATGGATCATCTTTAAACAACACTCATAGAAAAGTATTACTATTAGATTTCTGTCAATTTTTCCTCAGTTATGGAAAATAAATATATATACAAGTCTTTTCCCATGTAAGATTGAGCTTGTCTTGGTGATGTTTTGATGAGGTCACACTTCAGGCTGGCAAAAATCACCTCTGACTGGGCCCACTCCTATCTATTCTCTGCCTCTCGAGTCCCAGCTGAATGGCTGGGTCTTCTTTGGCTGCCCTTCACAAGAGAACAGAGCTGGAAAGCAGGTTAGTGGGGTGGGGACGGAATGGAGATTTTGTACTATCTTTCCCCTGCCACGCCCACCAAGCCACGCCCACAGAACCAGTAGTAAAAAATTTTGAATCTCACCACTGCTGGAGTGTTCAGAGTATTGATAGAATTTCAGTGGCTTTGCTCCCAATTCTGGGTGCCTAGATTTCTTATGACTGGAACTATATCATTTTATCTTTCCAGTAGTCTGGCATTTAAGAACAAATCTTTTTGCTGCTTAGCTTAAAGTTGAATAAAACATATATTTAACAATGAAATATGTTTTAGGAGAAATTATTTCTTTTTAATTGTATATGTGCATTTCAATAAATAACTTAATTTAAAAAAATAAAGAATGTAATCTTGATTGTATGATCTGGTGAAATGTTACTTCAGTCAAGTCAGCCATTTAAACCTAATAGCATTTATTTAAGCTAAGAAGACATTTTTTTGTTCTTCGTTTAGTATTGGAGAATTAGTTTCTTTTTGCATAAAACTAACATTGATTGAGTTTCATGGTGGAAATGAATGTGAAAAAGCTGGTATACATTCTTTAGAATAAACATTAATTGTTCATTTTTAATACAGTAGCAGAAGAATGACTATCAAATATCAAAGAAATAGATAAACAATTTCTGAATATTTTCTGAGATCCCTGCTTTGTTTTCTGTCCAAAGTTAAAACACTGAAACAAACAAAATAAACCCAAGTGCAATAGCATTCTTCTCCTGTATTACTCCCTTAGTCAAAGGATTGTCCAAACTGATTTTGATACTTAAGAAAAAACTAATGAAGGATCAACTTGACTTGATCTATCATTGTGATTTGTCAACAATCATACACTATGAAGTATATAATCTAGGGACAAGGCTGTTTAGAAAGGAAAATCTTATAATCCAAATCATTTTAGAACAAACCTGGAAAAGTGTGGAAAAGTTGCCCAAGGTTTAAAAACTTGCACAAGGCATTCTGAAATTCTTTATTTCTAATGCTGTAGATGAATGGATTCATCATAGGAGGAAAAATCACATATATTATGGCAAAAACTAAGTCTAAATAAGATGAACTATTGCTGGGAGGTCGGGCATAGACAAAGAAACCAATACAAATGAGCACTGAGACTACAATTAAGTGTGGGAGGCAAGTAGAGAGAGCTTTTTGCTGTCCCTGTACAGAAGGGATCTGAAGTACAGCTCTGAAGATCCATACATAACTTATAATGATGAAGATAAAGCACCCCACCGCTAGGCTAGAGCTCACTACAAGAAGAACAACTTCCACTAAATATAGGTCAGAGCAAGAAAGTTTCAGTAGTTTGGGGATTTCACAGAAAAATTGGTCAACATCATTTGAACAAAAAGTTATTGAAAATGTACTGCTTGTGTGCAATATAGCATAAAGGAAACCAGATATCCACACAATGGCTACCATTTTAGTACAGGTTCTGCTATTCATTATTGTTTCATATTGTAATGGATTATAAATAGCAACATGACGGTCATGTGCCATTACTGTTAAGAGAAAGATCTCAGATGCATCAAAGAAAAAAAAAAAGAAAACCTGAACGGCACATTCGAAATAAGAAATGAAACTGTTGTTCCTGAGTGAGTTGAACATGGATTTGGGTACAATGGATGATATGGAACCAATATCAATAATTGCCAAGTTCATTAAAAAGAAGTACATTGGTGTATGCAGGTGATGGTCAACAACAATTGAAATGATGGCGAAAAGATTCCCCAGCAGGGTGATCAGGTATGCTGTTAGAAACAGGAAGAAATACCAGATCTGTAACTCTCGAACTTGAGAAAATTTCAGAAGCAGGAACCCAGAATCAGAGGTAAGATTTGACATTCTGTTCTTTCTGTGGGAAGAAGAGGAAAAAGGATTAATAAAAAAAAGAGATTGCTCTGATAATACAGTGCTCTTAAATTGAATCATTTAGTTTACGTTAACTAATGAACTAAAAAATCAGCTGAGGACAACAGTTGATTTTTAATTCAGTTTTAACTTTTTGGTAAAGGCACAGTTTCTCAGACACTGTAAGTTTCCACTCTAAATGTATATGGCTATAATGTTTATATATGGAATATTTCTGAACAAGATGACAAATGATTAATGTGTTTTTAAAAACAAATTTTAAAAATTACCCCTTAAAACCCTAACATTCTTTAAAGTAATTTGAAGCATTAATTCATTTGGCTCATGGTTTCAATATTAATAAAGGGAAGACAAAATGTTAATAAAAACATGAAAATAGAAGATAAAACACAATTAATGAATAAAATGGATTTTAAGATTGAAAAGAAGATAAATTATCTCGATATTATATGATACTTCTGAATTGAATGTTATTTTAAAATAAATATCTTAAAATACAGAATGAAGCTATAAAGATATGTTAAGATGAGAAAATCTACAAATGTCATTGCTAGGAAAAAAATTCAATTTTCACATCTGTGGTCATAAATCTGATATGAAATTCAAACACAAGATCTGATGGGAAAGCAACAATATTCTTGTATTTTGCCTTGATGTGGTTGCATGTAAAAAAAACCAACATTTTGCAAGCTCCAAGATATATATATATAAAAATGAGCTATCAACGTCTCAAGTTTAGGGAATAGGATGAAGAATGATGACAAGAAAGATAATAAATTATAAATGTATTTACTTACCTTTCTTGCAAATTTCATTTAGATTTATTTGCAATTCTAGAATAATGTTGTTTTTCATAACTCAGCTATGCCTTTCTGTTCATTGAAACATTTTTCTTGCTTCCTTTGAAAACTGCCAGATTATCAAGTATTGCTTCTTCTAATTAATATGGGATTAAAGGATTTGCTGTATCTGCAGCATTGTCATGCTTGTTTTGACTTCTTTGACACGACTTCAGTACTCAAGAGTCCATCACAACTAATTAGAAACAGTTCCTAATTAAAAAAAAACTTGGTCTATACTTAGTTTTTATTAATCCAAATGTTGTTTATTAGATTAAAATATTCAGCAGTCCCTTTACCTCATCCTTTAATTGTTTTAGTATATTTTCCCCATTTATGGTCACAGTTAAAAAACAACAACCACCTAAAGCTAATGTCAGTTATGTATATTTTTTTTTACATTGACAATCTATACTATAAAGATATAATTGATCATGACAATCATAACATTTTCTTGGTGACTTTTAACATAGTAGTTTAATTCCTATTAAATATTAGTGAACACTGCAGCAGAAAATTTCTCAATTGCAGAAAATTCTTTTATTTGTATATTAGAAGTGATTATGCTTTCAATGTTTCTCTAAGTAGCAGAACAGTCTTGACAATTGTTTATCTAAATTGAATGCGTGGTCTAAATTTATGGTACAGATGTTCAATGAAGTGTTTGCCTCTTTAAACAAACATTTCATTGAACAGCTTCTGGGTTTAGGCCAGTGGTGAGATTCAGCAGGTTCGCACCTATTCGGGAGAATTGGTTGTTAACTTTCTAAGCAGTTCAGAGAACCGATTGTTGGAAGAAATCTCCTTTTGTTTCCACTTTACAGGGCTAATCCTGTAAGGAAGGCAGGGAGGAAACATTCTGGTGTTGTTTCAAGCCTAATCTTTATTGCTCTGCTTACAGAAACTGCCTCTTGGTTAACCCATAGAACAACTAAAGGTTCTTGGCAGTAAGCCCAGACTTACTGTTGCCTGAGCTCTACCCAGTCACATGATCACCCAGCCACGCCTACCCAGCTGGTCATTAGGGCAGAGAACCGGTTGTTAAATTATTTGAATCCCATCACTGTATGCGGAGCTACAGTAGGTCTTAGAAGAGCTGTGGGAGCACTGGTCCATTTTGGTAGGGAACACTCTTAAAAGTTAAATATAAGAAAACAGGTTCTACGTTTTGTGAGGGGCTTCAAAAAAATTCCTCTGGGCTCCTGAAGGACAGAAAATTGAACAATTCCCTTGTTTTAAGCGCTTGGGTCTCATGCTGTCTTAGACATAATCATATTGCGCAGCTTCTTCTGAATGTTCTTATTCTTTTCCTAAATGCTCTTTTTGTTCTCTTCAGGAGAGTCCAGTACACACCAGCTGCTCTGAAACATTTTGAAGCCAAAATGCTGGTACAGTTCCTCTATGAAGCACAGTTAAATCCAAGCATCAACCATTAGAAGCTGGAGACACTTCAAACCAGCTTCCTCAGAAAGTGATCCCAGTTACTCAAAAGGGCACTTAATGTTGCCCTATATTTGCAAGCAGAACTCACAAGACTCAAAGCAAGGGCATGTATATAAGGCTGTTCTGATCCCGGCGAAAAGCTCATTTTCAGCCTCATGGTCTGATGCATCTTATTACCCTGTTAGATAAATATTATTTCTTTTGGAAACTCTAAATAAATGACAGGTTAGAAAAATTGCGCTTTTCAAGTGTGATGCCAAAGTCGCTGGGGCAAAATCCGGCAATAGTAGCTTTTTCAAATAGATGCCTTGATGTGGAATTGCAAACAGAACGTAGCAAAATATCACTTAGCCTTCAGTTGGAGTGCAAGAAATTATACCAGCATTATATTTAGTCCAGCTTACAAACAATACATTTTTGGAGGGCCTATACATTATTGTGATTTAATATCTTACTGTCAACGTATGGAAGGGCAAATATCTCAAACTCCCCAATTTTTGCCCTTGGAAAGATGGAAGCACTGAATCATAGGATTACATCCATCCGTACTGTAATTTTTACCATGACACCTGCAATGAGTTATTAACACCTCTTCTTAGTAGTACATTTCCAGCTCAGGCAAAAACATTCTACATGCAGCTTCTTTTAATAAATAATAAAGATCCCCAAATAACACTTGCTGTTACAGAGTTTGTATTTGCAAACTGTAGAATTCACGTCTGTAGAAATTCTCAACCATCCAGGTCACGGTTATCCCAAAGGTACTTTTGCAAAGGGCAACTAGACTTTCTTGGGTTTTTTTTCCCTTTGAAAATGTTTTGCTTCTCATCCAAGAAGCTTCTTCAGTTCTTTAGAATTCTGTAGAATTCATGGGTTATTGAAAAGTAAACTAAGCACAATTACAGGCCTTTTTACCATTCATGCTACATTGTATTTTGCATTATGTACTGTATTGTTTTTTAGGCAGTCTGGATCTGTGATTAATTGAATTCCTAGATAAGTAGACAGGTCAATAGATGATTAGATGATTGGTTGATCATACAGGCCACCACCACCATTGCTTTCTGAGATGTGAACTCTCCCAGATTTTTGTAGAGTCTTAAGAATTTTTTATTGGATGAAATAGATGTTTACTCGCAGAAGTTTAAGACACACATATTTTGCCCTTCCAAACCCCAATCCCTCTCCTCCAAATCGGATTGATCTTTCATAAAGAACCTCACTATTTTCATGGGAGAGAATCCAGGCCAATCATTTTGATCCTGCTTCTGTTTTGGTTTGCTTTCTTAATAAGCAAGAAGGAGTTTTGACGCTACAAACTGTTTTATTTTCTGTCATAGCATTCTCTAGTGATGAAGGGAAAGGCTGCAGACTTTTAATTTAATTTTAAGATTGTTAACTTTAAGGGAATAGTTTAAAAATCTCTCACCCCACTTTGGATTCTATATAGAGATACCTACACGTATGTGCATTGACCCTTGGTTATTTATTTATTCATTGCATTTATACCAGAGGTGGTATTCAGCAGGTTCTGACCAGTTCTGGAGATCCAGTAGCAGAAATTTTGAGTAGTTTAGAGAACCGCCAAATCCCACCTCTGACTGGCTTCACCCCCATCTCTTCTCTGTCTCCCAAATCCCAGCTGATTTGCTGGGTCTTCTTTTGTTGCCCTGCACAGGAGACACGGAGCTGGAAAGCACGTTAGTGGGCTGGGGAGGGAATGGGATTTTGCAGCATCCTTCCCCTGCCATTCCCACCAAGCCACACCCACCAAGCCACACCATGCCCACCAAGCCACGGCCACAAAACCGATAGTAAAAAAAATTGAATCCCACCACTGATTTATTTTGCTGCCTACCTCACAGAAATGCATCAGGGAGACATACGACTATCAATAAGAACAACAAACATATTAAAACTCATTATAAAAATATAAATCATTATTAAAAATGAAAAAAATATATAAAAACATTATTATATTTGAATTTATTAGTCACTCGGGACACTGCAATAACCTTCCTATTCTGAAAAACAGCAACAAAACATGTTTTGAGAGTTTATGTGATCTTCAGAAAATTACAAATGGTCAACCTCCATATTTAATGCTTCCATTCAAAAGCACATTGACTAGAAATGGACAATAATCATGATTTATTTTGCTGATTAAACTAAAAAAGAGAGGGCACATAGGAATCAAACTAAATGGATATTGCTACCAGGTATGTATACATTTTATTATACCTTCCCCAAAAACCCTACAATTAATATTATCAGGGGAGTGAAGCAAGGTTGCGAAATAAAATAAACATTCCTGCTAGTGTATCTTAAAAAAAAAAACAATCAAAAAATTGTTTTTATTGCTCTAAAGTGCTTTCTTTGTATTTTGTTAATAAGAAACTAGATTTGCCATTTGAGTTCATTAGCTTGCAAGTTCATCATTAGCCTGCTTTTGAAGCTGCTTAAGTTCTAAGCTACAGCAATTAAAAATCCCTTGCTGTATCTGATATTTTGCTTCACAGAAAATTATTTGCTGCAACATAATCTGACTTGTAGCTTGGCTTTAAGAGGCATTAATGTAATGTAATTAAACATTTCAAAGATAATGGTCAGGTAACAGGTTGGGACCCGCTGAAGCTAATTCCTGTCTGAAGTCCAAGTTAGCAATAGAGTCACTTTCTGGCCTCTGATAGCTAGAAAATCAGATAGCAATAACTCTCAAGAATTTTTTGGGGGGGAGAGAATTGTTATGTAAGGGATACCTTTAAGGGATTTTATTTTTGTGAATTTCTATCAAAAGTTAACTCTTCTACTTTAATTTTTTTTTAAAGCCCATGAGGGGAAAAAAACTACTTGCTCAAGAAAAGAAATTGAACAGTATGTTCCTGGAGGTCCACATGGCGTGACCTTATTGGTCTTTTGTACAGCTGGGAAAACCTGGGGTTGGCTGTGTGATCTATTCTCTGGTGGTGTTTTTCTGATAGTTGGAAATCTGGAGTTTTTAGCGCTCTCCGAGCTTGCCTGTTTTCTGGTAGAGAAGTTTTATTACCCAACAAAGTAACATCATCAGTGCCAGAAGAAGATAGTGGGGTTTGGTCTCTGTTTATATACAACTGACACTTGTATGTAAAGAGAGACCAAATCCCACACCCTTCTATCACTGATGATGTTGTTACCTAGTTGTGTAATGAAATGTTTGCCAGAAAATAGTCAAGCTCAGAGAGCACTTAGGACTTTGCGGTTCAACCCTGAGCTGCAAGTGTTCACTTCTGTTGGAAATACATTTATGTTACTTATCCTCCATGATGCCTGACATATATTTGCTGTTGATTTTGTTTGTTGGTTTTTATTTATTCATACACACAGTTTTCATCCTACTGTGTAAACCCCGTAGAGGTAGTTTTATGACTGAGGTGGTTTAAAAACTGATCAAAAGATAATCTCCCTAATTTGAGAACCAGCAAGTATATTTTGTATAGATACAGCTTACACTTTCCCCAACACAATGCCCAACTGGCTGTCAAGCCCCTCATCCACTGGAGTATCTGATATTATCCATTAGGCATATCATTCTGGGAAAATATAAAGTTTGTTTGCAACCCAGAATTTAATTAACTCAGAGGAGACATTTAACAAAATTCTGCTGATGTATGAATACCATTTCACAAGCTAGATTTTGGACATCAAACCTATGATGTGTCCAGCCTCAATCAAATACATATTTCTGAAAAGAGTATAATAAAAAATTAATGTGCTTCATGCAGATCTTATTGCACTACTAATACTCTCATAAACCTGGGAATGCAGAACCAGGCAATCATTACATGTCGCCAGGCAAGGGTTCTGATACTTGAAGAAGGCTTTCCAAATCCTGCAGATTCAGACCATACCCCACTTTACAGAGTATAGTACAAATTATTCCCATATTTACCCAAAGACAGTTGAGGGAATAAATATATAGAGAATAGATGGACTTGGGTCTAGGACAAGTCACACAGCCAACTTGCCCTGACCAATTTGCTGCAGGATAAATCATTGTGCCCAACTCATGGAGGGACAACTTGCCTGGGACAATTCAATGCGGGATAACTCAAGAGAGGGACAAGTGAATTGCAACGTGTCTTGTCTTGCTTTAGATTTGAACCTTCTCAGGTTAGAAGTCCTTGAGGACTTTTAGCTACAATTCTACTTGTCCCTCTCTTGAGTTATCCTGCACTGAATTGTCCTGTGGTGAGTTGTCCCATGATGAGTTGGCCATGGTGATTTACCCATGGCAGGTTGGCCAGGGCAAGATGACCAGAGCAAGTTGGCTACCACGAGTTGTCCTATTCCAGATTGATTTAGCTCTCTGGACTAGAATTCTGCCCCAAAGCCCAAGATTCCTCAAATTCATAAAGGCAAGAATATCACACCTTCATATCTGCTGAACAAAACTCCACATTGGTGACAGGAAGGGCATCCAGCCATTAAAACACTCTGCTAGCTCCATTCAGTTACCCAGACTCCACCCCACAATGGATTATGGGGTTGTTAGATGATGATGATGATGATGATGATGATGATGATGATGATGATGATGATAGAAAGGAGAATAGCAAGATCAGCATGCTAACACATAATGCAGCCATAGTCCATGCTCACAGAAATATCAGCACTGTGACAGGCATAAAAGTTTTTCATTCAAAATGGGATCAGATTCTCACTTCCATGTGTATTTAAGAACAAAAGAAAGAGCTCTCTCAGTGCCAAAGCAAACCTAAAACTTCTCTGGTGGACCTATATAAGTGTCTATAGCTTATCTATACTGATACCGAACACAGAAACACTGGGGGATGCTGGGCTTGTGACCTCATTCCCCACCATGTGTTCTGAGGGCAATTGTATGACTTTTTCCAGTCTGTGATTGCATAAGAAAACCAGTCTGGAGACATAAGTTCAAGAATAGTCCTGCTTCCAGGGCTTTTTTTCTGTGGGAACGCAGCGGTACTGCGTTCCGGCACCTTTTTCGGAGTCCGCGTCACGTGACGCG